>JAVQKC010112717.1:0-11584 GCA_036025475.1 Philypnodon macrostomus
CTGAGAGAGCTCAATATGTGTGTGGATGCAGCAGGTTTAGTGGTACATCCAAGTGAATGAGGAGATAGTAGAAGGGGGCATCCAGGTGAATGAGGAGATAGAAGGGGGCATCCAGATGAATGAGGAGATGCAGCAGGTTTGGTTGGTGGTGGGGTCCAGATGAGAACACGAACACAGAGAGGGTTAGAACCCCCAAGGATTAGCTAAAAAATATTATTACTTATTACTTGTTTTCAACCCCTTTAGCTCTGTATATGGGCCTATGCACTTCTAACTGAGCTAAACCAAAGCCTTAATGTATACAATAAAGCATTGGATTATAGAGTGCTTCTTTGTAGCCACAGTTGCCCTGGAGCAAACTTGCAGAGATGTGGCAGCTTTACCCCATTTACAGCATTTCAGACCACCACCAAAGACACCAATCACACGTTCAGCAAAGTAGTGTTTCTTCACCTGCCTTGGTGAATTATCTTTGACAAGGAAGAGTTCAGAAAACCTCAATTAGCATAGTGGGGCTCCTTTAAATTTAAACGTCCTGTATGAAAATATCATCATACCAGTCATATTATTATTGCCATATTCAACATTATGTTTGCATGTTGTTTATTGTTCTATTATGGTGCAGGGCTGTAGTGTTTACACAGGTATCTGCAGCCAGCTGTGAGACTAAAGCCATATTGAGTTGCACAGTGGCTCAGCTGAAAGTGCTCAGTAAACAGTATCCTTGAGCTCGGGCAGGACAGCAGACATACAGGCAAACTCACTGTTGTGTTTTTCTTCTTCTTCATCTTGGCCTGCGTCTGTTGCAACTTGTCACATTTATGGCTGTGATTACAAGTGGCAGGTGCTGGAGTATGGGAGTTGCCTGAGTACATATAAAGGGATTACTTTGATCTAATTAGGCAAAAACAGAAACATACGACAAACAAAAGAATCAAAATGACAGCTACCTGAAAAAAACCAAATGTCTGATTGGTGAAAATGCATTTTCATTATAAGATTATACTTTTCATCTCGGAAGCGAACAACGAGCTTGGGAGTGGGCACAGATCCACCCCAAAGACATGATGCAAGGCAATAGCGCAGAACAAAAAAAGCTGAAGACGCCAGCTTGGCAAGTCTTCGAGATAGAGATATTCTAGAGAGTGCCAACCCGTTTGTGGAAGGAATTAACCCGCCTTCTCGCCCCATCGTTGGGAGAAAAATGTGACAGAACAATGAAAGTATGGTCCGATGGTTAAGCATTATAGCTGAGAAATGAAAAGCAACAAAAGCATTAGGGATTTGTCAAATGGATGGATAGTTGGCCATTGATAGATAGCGCTGTTCAGTTTACAGTCTGTAGAAGCACTGATAATTCAATAAGGAGCTGTTGCTTAATGATGCTGTGCTATTGTCACCCCTTCATTGACAGGCGGTTATAAATGGGAGCTGACTGCATTCATCATAGGAGTCTTTCTGCAACTACTGGGCCTTCCATTTGTCGCCGTGTCTCAAGTGTCTCTGTTTTCCAAAGTCACGGCTGAGAAAACACAAGGTTGGTTCACACACACATTTTAGCATATGTAGCACAAACTACTAACCATAAACTGTGGGATGTGTTGCCCATAGGCTTCAGCCAAGGCGTCAGACGATCCGTGGGGGGTTTCGCAACCATCTTGGGTCCGCTGTGGGCTGGAGGATTGACCAATAATTTATACGTAATGTTGGGAATGATGCTGTTTCTGCTCGTAATGATCACGGTAAGTACAGCTATTGATTCATTGATTTGAAGATTCAATAATGTAGCCATAACATAAACCATATGATGATGCAGCCATTTAGGCGCCAAAGACGAGACCAAATTGCTTTGCCAGCCATCCTAATTTTATTTTCATTTTTAAGAGAATAGGATAGGAACAAGCCTGGTACATGTCTAGCAAATGCATGCAGATTCAAATGTAATTAGAGGCCCATCCAACGTAATATAGGGGAATTTGAAAAACAAAGCAATATATGAGGCCCACTCTTTTGTAGGGTCAAAGGTTATGAGAGGTCCCACAAGCAGTGAGTGAGGTTGGGTGGGGCGGAGACTAGCGCTATCTATGCTAATGTTTTAGACAATTTGTGTTGTATCACATGAATGTTAATGAGTTACAATTTATTCATTGGATGTGGATCGTCATCTGAATCCAGAATTTTTCAGTATCTTACCATTGGCTTTTAGTTAGTAATTATCTTCACCTGGTTTAGCTCCTGGTTTAGTCTGTGAGCAGCCAATTAATAAATTGATGGGAAGAACCAGCCTTCAAAAATCCACATTAGACTTTTGAAGGCAAAAACTCTGTGTTCTCTGTTCTCTAAAGGCCAAATCATTATAACATATGCATTTTTCAGGTTATGACGGCGCTGTCCTACGAGCGTTTGACCGAGCCCCGACCAGTGGAGTGTGCCCAGAGCTTTGACAGTGGCAGATAAAACATCAAGCTACTCAAAAAGATACAAAAAAGTACTGGTTTTATCAAGAGGAAAGCCTCAAACCTGCTGCTCCCACTTCCATTGTGTTATGTGTAGTAAAATCCCACTGACTGTTAATTGTACCTTACACCAGAGGGCACTGTTGCTCTCATTTTTAAGTAATCACATGCGTAATTGAGGATGAAAAGCCATTATTATTATTCTTTTTTTTTTTTTAAACTGAGCTATTTATACTCCCAGGTGTCGACAAAAAGATGAAAGAAGATGGTTTTTCCACGTGACCCAACTTTTCTTTCGAGTCTTTCTTCTTCCTGCGAGAAAATAAATAAATAAATAAATAAATAAATAAAAACAGTTCTACATGTGAACGTAAACCGGTTGACACAATGGGAACAGAATAGAGAGCTGTCAGTGCACATATCAGAGGCACGAAGAACAGCTCTCCGTATTTTGGTATTTATTTGAAGGTTTTTGTTTTAATGTGGGGTATTTTGTCTTGTCTTGAGTGGATCTTTTAATTGCGTGTAAGGAAGAAGTGCCTGAATTAAAACTCAAATGCGTTAATTACTTGCTTGCAGTCTATCTTTTCTCTATGGGGAGGATTTATACATAACTGTGTTCATTATTTCAAAACGAGCCGAGGTGTGCGTACAGTCAGCTGTTCTTCCATTTGCCTCTAGGATGTGTTGCTGTGTGCTCTATAGGCTGTGTCTGAACGCTGCTAGCAACATCAAGGCTTTGCTGAATCTCTTTGTACAGACCGATGCGCGCCGGGCCAATCTCAGTGTTTTTGCATAATTGCAGATAAGGCTTAGTAACCTTTCCAGCTTTCTGCACTCAGCATGTGATATTGGCTTTCCGGAGTCCCCCCCCCCTCCCTCCCCAAAATGGAAATTGTAATCTCATGGACTCAAGGACATAATATATATAAGCACTTTCAAGCCCTGATCAGCAGTATTCAGGTACTTGACATTTTAACAGAGATAACATGGCGCACGGAATCAGGACACGAGCTCATTTCGGCACTGCCTTCTGTTTTTCAAGAATTATCTTAAAAAAGGCCTTGAAACACTGGGCTACTTTGGAAAAGTGGACTAATTGTTTCCATGCCAACGCGGACTAATCTGTCATTTCCTTTTGTCACACTTGAGAGATGAGCTCCATTGTGCTGGTGTAGTGTAAAGGCTTATGTATAGTCTTGCTATTTTACTGGTATCTGAAGCCTATTTAATAAGAAAAATGCAAAAACTGTGTAGGCTAGAGTTATTTGCTGGCTAACCTCTACAATTATTTGGACACTTTCCAGACCATAGGCTAGTAATATTTTTTGACTTACATGGGGCATGGTGGCAGAGTGGTTGGCGCTTGTCTATCTCCATCCAAAGGCACGCACATGTAAGAGTGAATGAGTTTGAGAGGACTCTGTTCTATGGGTGCCCTCCTAAGGCCCATAGTTGCTTGTTTAAGTACAACATTTATATAAAATTGCATATGTGGATCATTCTGATAACATCAGAACAAACTTAAAACCTTGGATCATATTTATTCTGGACTATTTTAATTTTTGGACAACCCTAGGGATTACTCATTGCAGCATCAGTAACCAACAGACTTCTTGTACAGGCACTCTCATGAGAGTCTAGTTGTGTGAGTGTTGCTTACTAAGAGCCTATAGAGGCCATACAGACCCTGAGGACATAAATAGACAAGTCATAGGCCTTGGGCTTTTATGTTAAATATACCTAGGCACACAAGCACAAGTTATGAAATTTTAACATACACAAAACAACCATTTGATACACAAGCCAACAATCACTTCTCCGGACTATGGATGTGGTCGCTATGGAGATGGAGGTTTTCCCGGGTGAAAGTAACAGCCAAGGATAAACTAATATGATGTAATTGAAGAGTAGGAGCCCAGGTTATTGTGATAGTGAAGTGGTGCAGGTTGTGTGTGTGTGGATGGAGTTTCCACATTGTTCCAGCTGTCTTCTATAAGCTTTAGTTTGAATATAAAATGTGTGTTTTTGTGAATTTCTTAGGTCTCTGAGTTTTGATTATTGATCATTTAGTTTGGGACCAGGCTAATGATGCACTGTATATTCACATGAAGCTGTCTCCTGTGAACACTGTCACCATCAACAACAGATGCATGCATTGTTGCTTGAGGCCTAATATTATCTACACAAATACAATACATTACACAGAGGCACATTTGAACACAGTAACCGATCAGTACTATTTTATGTACTGTATGTTTTTAAGGACTGTGAACATCAGAGGAGCTATGGTTTACTCTAAATCTTATAATTAATTGTGGTTGGATATTTGCTCCTGGCTCACTTGTCCAGCTTTAATAAAATATAATGAAATACATTCACTTTTCATCAAGGAGAATTCCACATGGAGCTGATGCTATATTTCCTGCATTGGGCAGCTGAAGGCAAATTGACGCTGTCACCTAACAAAGATAAAGGTAATTGGCTGCAAAGAGGAAAACAGTATTTGACTGGAGCCGATGTATAATAATTATGTTAGGGCCAGAGAGTGGCTGTGCTCTTCCTGATGGCATTAGGTGGACTGAGCACGCTTGTTAATGGCTTGGAGATGATAGATGAGGTATCACTACAGAAGAAATATGAAGGGCAGTGAAAATCAGACCAGATACAGTCGTGGCAGGATTTCAATTATTGGAGATCTTTCTTTGTCCAGATCATTTACTATGGTACAGATGGTTGTTTTTGAACAGTGGTATAAACCAGTGGGTGGAGGTGGGCAATATGAAAATATAGAATATCACAATTTTATTAAGCTATCATCACATTTTCAATTTGATCACAATTTAATTCTATTGACTATTAGTCTAAATTCAATGTACATCCAATCTAATTTTTATCATAATACTTAATATTTTCACCCTTTTTTATTAATATGAACACGCCCGTTGTTACAGTAAAAATGACCGGGAAAAGCAGAGCATAGATAAATTCACGTAGTACAATTCAATTTAAATTTTCACCATGATCATCTTTGTCTGCTCACTTTTAACAGAATCAGAATTCGATTATACCATGAGCTTTCACATGATGGCATATATTAAAATATGTTATATTGACACTAGGAATGTATACAATGTAGTCATAACATGTCTACGGCCTCTCTAACTACCACCAAATACCACACAACGATCACACATTCATACATCACACACATACTGTATAGATCAGGGGCGCTCCAAGTGGGGCCCGGGCCCGCCATGCCCTTTGATTTGGTCCATCGGGACGTCCCAAAATTGATGGATACTGAATGGCATAGGCTGGATGTCCAGATTCCCCCATTCAGCTCAGAATTGGCCAAATGGTTGGCTACATTACAAGGGTCAAAAACTATTTGATTCAGTTTTCATTTGGTTTAGATAAAAAAGTCCACATTAATGGGAATGTTGACTGTTTTTTATTATTATAATTGTTGGAGGGGAAGACCCCCCCCCCCCCCAATTATTCATGAGGAAACTTTGTAATAAACAATAATAGCATTGACATTTCATCTCATTAAATGCATTTGGCCCGCGGACCAGTACTGCATTTTTATTTTGGCCCCTAGAGAAAAAAACTTTGGGCACCCCTGGTATAGATAGAGGTAAGGAGGGTCTACGTGTGTTGCTCAAGGACACAGCAGCAGTATGTTTGGGTGAAGGATGATCCACAAACATCAATGGATTTTATAAAGAATCCAATGTAAAAAATTAAATCATGCCCTGATATAAAGCAGCATTCTTTCTTTAACAGCTATATTTGAGTGTGCATAATTGGATGAGCATTGAAAACAGTCTTAGTTGAATCTCTTGAATGTGCCTAATGAGCTGACAGAGCAGAGAAAAGAGTGGACAGAGTGCGTTATGGTGGCTCAGTATCGATGAATACAAATCTCACGTCCCTCTGTGTCATAAGCAGCTTTAGATTCACACACACAACTCTCTGGTGGTAAATTTCATTAATTACATGTGACAATGGAGTTGAAGGCGACGTAGAGGCTCCAGTCGCTCTGTGCATCTCTCATAGGCCCAGCTCCCAGCGCCGTGTGTGTTTATATTCTGGCATCGCCTCCGAAACATTGAATCAATCGCCTCCACCCACACCGACCATCCACCCCCATACTCATACAAGAACCCGACTGAAATTAATGCCTAGGGGACGAACACAAGCACTGAGTTAAAGGCTGCGTGGCTCACTGATTGGATCCTATTGTATTAGCAACAGAAAGATATTCAGATCATTATCATCCTCATTTGGGTCTGTGGCCCTCTCATGAACATGGCGGTGCTCTGTGTAGCTGCAGCAAAGGCTCAAAGCTGACAGTAAATTTGCTCATCAACCAGTTTCGTTCCAGCATGAAGTAAAATGATCTAATATTTCACAGTCTGCCTCTGTGAAGGTGGCATTACTCAGCATAGGGCAGCATTTCTCTTTTGCAGGTGTCTGAATACTGCTCAAGGGTTTGTGGTTCACAATGATATGTTTGAATGGAAGTGTGCTAGAGGATATGCTATGACAGGCATTTTGACAGCACAAGGCTTAAAGGCAACCCACTTTTGTCCATTAGTTGGCGATAATGACTGTAGATAATCCAACATGGCTGCCAGGCATTGTACATAAACACTGCAGTACAAGTAATGGACTGAAAACGTTCTTCTGGTGTAAATGATAGTGTTTAGTGTTCTGTTTGCTCACTTTATATGTGCAATGTGTGTCTGTCTCTGGAGCGTAACAATTTCACTTTTGAGGTAGCCTAACCGTTCAGACCAATGCAGTACTGACAGTTATGAAAGCTACAATTTGAACCCATACAATACCCAAACACCGTCACCTAGTTTTTTCTATAGCAGCTACTCTTTGCAGAAGCTTTCTATGGACACTCATGCTCGTCCTCCTTGTGTCTGTGCAGGTGTTTACTGGTTTGCACCATCAAAACATGCACAATCATCTAATCCTCCAGCCAAGTCCTGATCTGACGCAAGAGCTTGAGAAGGGTACCAAGACGCTGCTCAGCGATCTCCCACTGCTCCCAACACAGAATAGAATTATGTTCTTTCATTTGTATAGCGTTCATAGCCCATGTCATATGTCAACAAGGATTAACATTTCAGAGACATAAGCATACCAGGCAGACTCTGAGCATTTTTGTGCATTAATATTTGAATAGAAATGCTATGGCATGCCTTTGTGCAATGTCTGTTGTTTGTCAATGCAGAGATGATTTAATTTTCTAAATGATTGGAGCCTCAAAATGTATTTATCCCCAACATTTCCTGGAACAATTCAGGGCATATTTACAGCACAATTCAAATGCTTTAAAAACTTCATACATCAGGCAAGAGCAGGGATAATTGAACTATCTTTATTGAAGACTTGAAGGCGTGCTCACGTTTCTCGCACAGAGCTACCTCTATCCCACTCTTGAGCTAAAAGGCTTGGTCATACCTGTTGTCTGACAGCATTAAGGTCAAGGATTATCTGCAGATGGACCGGTGGGAGCGTATTGATCTCATTAACAGTGTGTGTGGGTGAAGAATAGTATAAAATAATGGGAACTTCATAGGAGGTCATCCCAGGATCAATATTAAATCCTATCTCATTTATAATCCTGCTGAGCGGAGAGGCTCGAGCACAGGCTTTAGCTGCTTAAGAAAGACAGCTTTTGACAATTTACTTTAATGCTTATATGAATAAATGTAATGACACAAAAGCGCTTTGAGGTGTGTTTGTGGGGCACTTGACTACTGTTCGTATGTCAACAAATGCACTATAAATAACCAGATGGATGATTGAAATTGCTGTCGCACACAAGAAACAATCGAGGCCTATTGACAGACGCATTATGAATTTAAAATCAATTCGTCAAATGCTCCTGCTGCCAGATGGATGTCATGTCCTTGGCTATTTTTACATAGTTTATGCAGGTTTTTTTATCTGTTATCTCAAACAGCGTTGTCAGATCAAGGATTAAGCGTCTCATTATACATATCACTTTAGAGGATTAACCCTTTAACACTTCCTTATCTCCACCAGTTATTAATCTGACCAGTCAGGGAGGGAAATTTAATTTTAGCAGATTGGTCTTGTGACAAAATATAATCTAATGCAGTGTTTTTCAAGCATTTCTTTTGTCCTTCTATGGCAGCCTATAGGGGGCTTGACGTTGATGTATAGGCGCAGATTCAGCACAGATTAACCATGGTTTTGTTTTTAATTGTTTATTCACAATCTTTTAAATGTTACGTCCTGGTTTAGACCTTGAGGATTTAGACATGATTTAGATCCTGGGTTAGTCTCTTATATCATAGAAGCTCAGCACATTTTTTCCAGGATTTGACCCTACCTAAGGACTTCAGAAAACATCTCAATATTTTTCTTGCATATCAGATTGTGAGGAGTTAGAATGTAGTTAACATGCAGTATCTGTGAGACAAGTGTACTGCATGTATGACAGTATCCTCTCTTCCTTTTTCATGTTGAGGAACAATCTCAATTTACATTCACTTACAGCATTTTTGAAAGAAAGTTATTTCGCACTTCTTGTCCCCAAAAAATAGACATCTCACTCGCACAGAAATGCTCCAGTCCACGTCCTATAGATTTTTTGCATTTGCATATATATACGTATATATGCATTATGGATGTAAAATGTTCATTCAGGCACAGTAGGGATAAACAAGTTAGCAGATTCACATGGACAGAGCACATTTTCTGGGAACTGCAGAATTCAAAATGGCCTCCTTTTCCTGGAACGGCAGCTCACATACACAAACTATTTTTCTATCACCAAAGCCTCTCATCATGACATAAGTTGAAGCTCTATCTTATAATGAGAAATTAATTGGTTTTCAAGGATACTGTGATATCTAATATTTAAGCTGATCTCTACACTATACTTTTACTTTTACAGTTTTCAAGTGCTCTATTTAGCTGGACCCGAAAGCAGATGTTATCTTTGCAGTTTCAAGTTAAAAGTGAAAGTGTGTGGATGTATCCTAAAGACTTTTCTCACATTCCTAAAAATCCAGGAATTTAACCTTTGGATTTTTGTATCCCTGAGCCAATTAAGCTGTGGGATTTGTTTGAAGTTGTCGATTGAAAGGGAGTTTGCTGGTTGCGGGCCCGACAGTGAAGGGAGTCTGCGGGGGTCCAGGTTCCCAGAGCCTGCCTGGGTAATCCAGCATGCAAATCTCATCTGTGGCCCACACAATGCCCTGTCTGTTTGAGAGAGGCGGAGAGAGGGAAAGGGAAGCAGATATAGAGGAAAACACTGTATGTAAAATGTATGTTCACGCTGCCATAACACATGCCACAGTTGGTCATCAGAGGAGGTGCCAGCAGCCACTGTACACTGAGAAAAGGAACACATGTGTTTTTGAGATTCTATTTTACCTGAGTAAAATTATTTCACTTAATTTTGCCAATTCCTGTTACTGGTTGTTAAATTGAAGCCTATCCTAGCAACTGTGGGCCGGTGACACCTATGACAGTGGCTAGTTAGTCACGTACATGAAAACATACATGAACAATCACCTTCCAAGTATTTTTAAGTCAATTAATTTCCTAGCTCTGTTTAACTAATTTCGATGGAGTTAGGGTTTACAAATAAGCCATACTTCTTTTTATTAGAGTTGATATTTAAAAATCTATATAATTAATCCAAAAGCCCAGTATCTGTGGAGGAAGAGAGACCATTTTACATTCTTGGCACTGCTCTGAGTGCACTTCCTCTTCTTGCCTCTGCAGTGTAAAAACAAAAGTTGGCAACCCTCATCTCTGGGGAAATTAAATATCTTTGTCTTATCTAGCCAATTAGATGGGATATACTTTTTTATCTATGCTGGATCTATTTTTAGTAAGTGTGGATATATTAGAAAAACTATACTCACAAACAGAGGAGATATCAACGCTGTGGTCAAAGGTGATGCCCCCCCCCCCCTGTTTTGACCATCCGTAAACACTCACATTTTATACTTTCCATCTGTCCACTTCAGTTATAGATTCATAGGATTAAAACCAATGCTGTTTCAGTTCTCAACGCTGCCTTTCATGTGAAACATTGGATTAAGTCGTCTTTATGTGTGTTGTCTGCGCCTCTTTTCTTATGGCATCCTATTATGTCAGTTAGTATGTTTGTATATGCACGCCAAGCTTTGAACTTTATTACATTTCGATAACTTTATGTAGATGTGTCCCGAGTTAGTGCCTCTGATCCATTTGGGACTCCAGTGAGCAGACCATGGCACAGCAGGGGGCCTTCACCACAATTTGCCATCGTTTGTCACCATTTGTTAAAAACCTTAGTCCTTGGTCCCCCTCCCCATGGCCGTGGTCACACATGGGATCAGCTGCTCCGTCGTCTCATGGCTCTATCTATTTTGAAATCTCTTTCTTTCTTTAGCTGTCTCTTTCCAAATGCTCAAAATAGTCTGTACCTCTGATTACCTCGTTTCAGATGGCATGAATATCGTAGCGTCTTTCTGTTGCATTATGGATAACCTGTTTGTCTTGCAGTATGAGATGTTAATTAAAAGATCAACTCGATGACAGTTCTTTTATCTGACTTTTCTTTCTCTATCCAACTTTTTGTCTTCAGCTAAGACGTCATTTCTATGTGTGAGATTATGATTGTTCTATAAAGACTTACATTGTGATATAAACTAAGTAGAAGCAATCAGAGAGAACAGACCTCCACCAAGGCATTGACCATATCTTGTAATGTAGACTTGAAGTGGACTTAAATCTAGATATCTTCAAAAATGATCTTGCAATTGGCATAACCCTTAAAAAATCTAACTTTAGGCTATTTAACCATAAGCTAACTATAGGCTATTTAACCATAAGCTAACTATAGGCTATTTAACCATAAGCTAACTATAGGCTATTTAACCATAAGCTAACTATAAGCTATTTAACCATAAGCTAACTATAGGCTATTTAACCATAAGCTAA
Source organism: Philypnodon macrostomus (assembly GCA_036025475.1). Taxonomy (NCBI): domain Eukaryota; kingdom Metazoa; phylum Chordata; class Actinopteri; order Gobiiformes; family Eleotridae; genus Philypnodon; species Philypnodon macrostomus. The sequence continues at coordinate 11,445 of JAVQKC010112717.1, forward strand.
CTTTAGGCTATTTAACCATAAGCTAACTATAAGCTATTTAACCATAAGCTAACATAGGCTATTTAACCATAATCTAACTATAGGCTATTTAACCATAAGCTAACTTTAGGCTATTTAACCATAAGCTAACTATAAGCTAT
>JAVQKC010112726.1:0-15289 GCA_036025475.1 Philypnodon macrostomus
GCACCTGTGTGCAAATGTTGAAAATGATCCGGCAATTCGTTTTTGAGTTATCGCGTTCACAGCTAGGATCTGTGGACGCGGACGCGGACGAACACCGACGTGATTCCATAATATCGGCGACACGCTGTTTTCGCCGATATAATTACAAAAACTCCAAGACCACGCACTTCTGTAGCTGGATTTGTGTGATAAATGATTCACAGAGCTACGCAGAGACTGGAGATAATGGCATATGATGTAATGGCAGACATGAACCTTCAGCATCTATTATGATGATGGACAGGAATTAGAAAAAAAGTGTTCAATTAATAATCATCTTACATACATGTTACATAAACTACTGTAAGTGAATGTTCATGTTTGAGAGTGCAAGCACTGTTGGCCACGACTATGACGGTTACTAATTTTGACAGTAGCACTATGACAAGAGCCTATTATCTAAAGTTTCATTAAATAATTTTCATCAAATAAATGATGTAAATAAATATATAAATAGAATATTCAAATATTATTCATTAATATAAAATGTTCTCAGTCAAATAAGTTCTAGTAGAATAATTGATTTAATTATTACATTTTAAATTTCTCACCTTTTTGTTTAGTTCATTCTAATGATGAAAATGAATTATACATGTATAATTTTCTTCATATTTACATATATAATCACAGTATAACCAGACTTTCTAAATCAATTCTAACCATAATATTATACTAAATGCAATATCTAACAGCAGACTCCCTTTAAATGTCTCTGCCGGTGTAGCTCCTGCACTTGTCCTGTTGTGCTGTAAGAAAAAGAAAGTAATGCAATGAGTTGCACTGACTTTACATTGGCTTTTACACTTCATTACATAAACCTAAAACAAACTGGAGTTGGATTAGATCAAAATAAGTGATAACAGAAAGAAGTGCTTTTTGTATGTAAACACATCACCTACTGCCATTGCCAAACTATAGATCATGTTTGATACTTTAAAGCATTCTTACATAGCAGCACTTGCTCAACTTCTTCTGTCTCCTCCACAGCAACAGGCTTCAGCAGCAGAGCAAAAAACACAGCAAGCCCTACCACCTTGAATTAAAAAAAAAAAATCACTTTTTAGATTTTTTTCATAACAGCATTCAGGACATGGTCATGTGTAATGTTCCCTCACCTTTAGAGGCTGCAGGATAAAGATGCTCTGAAACAGGGAAAGGCCCAGAGACATGACCCACTTCACAGACTTGTCTTTGCCGTACTCAAATCCATAGAGCAACGTGAAGAAGGTGGACACTCCACTGATGGACACTAGCAGAAACCAGCCCAGAAACACACACCACCAGGGCAGCCAGCAGGACGAAGTGCGCTTTTTTCTCTTCAATTTCACAACAGGCGGGCTGCACCAAGGACAAGACATGGATCAGTGCAGGAAATACAGTATACAGTATCTAAGCCTGTGTTTAGAGTGACTGACCAATAAGCCAAGTGGCTGGTAAAGACCATTTCGGCTTTGCGGACCAGCAGGTTGGTGGTGCTAAGGATGTGCTGGTACTCGTATGTACTGGGGAAGTTTTTTCCATCAAGTTTTTCCAGAGAATTTAGTAGGTGAGAGAGACCACACAGAAGAAACTTACTGGAGTACACCCAGTGTGTGTCACTTACAGTTTCACCTGCAAATAAAAAAATACAACTTAAATATATTATGTAAAAAAAAAAAAATCAATTGGATTTTAAAACAGATGTTGTGGACAATGACATATCCTTGTGTAACAATGTGTCAATCAAATGGGTTGCAAATGAATAAAAGCACAAACCTACATAAACCTACCTTGCATGATCTGAATGAATTCATGCACATTCTCCAAGGCTGGACAGAGATCAGAACTGGACTCCAGTCGACTAGACACACAAATCTTATTCCGTGGACTTTGGCTTACCATCATAATCACTTCCTCTGTTTCCTTAATTTAATTTACAACAAACATAATGAGATTTGTGCACAATGTAAAATGCACTGTTCAGCAGAGTTCATGGCAACACCTCAAGGCGCATACTCTCACTGTTCACAAACCTTTAAAATGGTTGGTATGGAAACAGGCGGGGGCTTCACTATTTCGTTCTCTTTGGCTTTTTTAGAGACGATCCGAGGCTTGATGCTGCGGAAGATGGTGATGATAAGGATGTTGATGGGGAACATGAGCAGACCACTCTGAATTCCCACCATTATCTCCTGCCAGGTGAGCTTCAGTATACCTACACACATTCACACATCACAGAGGAGCTATACGCCTTCGAATCACAACAAGGTCAGTGCTACCAATGTTTTCAGTGGTGGACATTTCATCCCATCCCACACATTTTCTGTAGTTTCTATTGTTTCTGCATGACCCAGTTTGTCCGATTAAGTGGACGAATACAGAAAATGTGGGAGGATAGTTTTACGTATTTATGAAATTTGATCTGTAACCTGTTGCTCCCAACTCCAACACATTTTTCTTTTTAGGTTGTGTTTATATATAATATGTTTTATTTACCCACTAGAATAAATTGACAGAACAGTTACATTTTCACTAACATTGCCAGGGTATGACAGAGAGAAATAGAGAGATTGTCTGATTTTTACTTCCACCCATTTACATGTTTTTTAAGTCTATATAAGAACATGTCAACATACAATGTTATGTGTTTTCTTTAGGTGCATCAAGTCTGTGTGGAAAGACCACCTGCATAAATAAGGGTTTCATGATGAAATAGTAATTATATTTTTATATTTACACTGGAGTGTAAAGTTCTTCAGAGCATTTGGATGTGTGTACTTACAGGCGAGCACAAACACAGCGAGCTTAATCTATCTCTAGTTGGACAGGACAACTTACCAATGGACAGGACAACCGGAGAGCTTTCATCAACAGGGAGGTTCCAGAAAGCAATATTAATGGCCATAGTGCAGAGGAGAAGGCTCATGCAGCAGGAGATCCTCTGGGCCCGAGTGAAGGGGCTGCGAGACGGAGGGTCCCACACTGACATCCAAATGTGTTCATCTCTGAAGCCATTAGACGTTCGACTATGAAAAATATTTCTGAGGGGAACAAGAAAGTCTGTAAAAAACACAAATGTTTGAACGTAAAGACTGTGTGACGTGAATGCGTCTAACCTGAAACTGGCAATCTCATTGTTCTTTGCTGCATTAAATGTTTTCTTCGTCATGCCGTCTCCTTTGTCAGAGCTTAACCAGCAGTCACAAAAGAACTGAAACACACTTCGAGTCTGAAGATCTTGAATAGTCACTCTGTTTATATACCTGTATTTGAATAAGCTGTTGTGTTATTTACATTATTAGAAACACATAGCATTGTTCTTCCTGTTTAGATCAATACCATGATGGGCGACCACCAGAGTTATCATGCTGCAGCCTGAGATTCCTCACTTCTCCAAGAGGATATGGAGTGGCCAAGAGGAACATATCCACAGAGCCGCGCTCAAAAACAGGCTTGTCTGGGTCTGTCATGTTGTGTATGTTACTCTCTCCATCTGATCCAATCAGCTTCACTGTAACCTATAGCACAAAATACTCATCAAGATGGTTACATTAACAAATCATCTAGTTTTGGAGGACCACTTTCAAAACAGTATGCACTTTATTAGAATTGTCAAATAAAGTATGCATAACAGATTGTATAGAATGTATATGTTATAAAATTGGTCCTTGAATTGACTTGGTGTACACAACATCATTGTACTCTGTGTTTCAACAATAATATATTTTTTAATTAAAAGTTAGATTGTATAATAAGACCGGTTCAGCTCTTTCATTTATAATTTCGTACATTTGCAGTAGTCCCGGCGTTTTTGCGATGACCAGTGTGGACACAGACCAAGTAGTTGTACTGAGCCCCTGGATGGTTGTCTTCTAAAAGAGTAATCTTCCTCTAAAATAAAAATGTACAGATATTAGTATTTTTTTAGCTTTGGTAAAGTGTGACTTCTTCCAATATGCAGTAGGGTTTATTCATTAAATGCTGAAATCTATAAACTTGTAACTAGGCAATGTTAAGTATCTGCTGCTAAAATGTAGGAGCAGTGTCACCTTGGATGAAGCTTTGCGGTCAGCGTAGCAGGCCCACATCAGAGTGGCAAAGTAGAGGCCAAAGAAAGCACACAACAGGGCCAGAACCACAAAGTTTTTACTGACTGTGGCAAACAGCTCTGCTGTGCGAGATATGTCCACATAGTTGGGCATAACAAAGAAGGAGCTCCCAAACAGAGTCAGGTGGTTGCATAGACACTGTGTAAGCTCGGGAGTGCTTTTCGGACCCACCTAAACAAGAGGGAATAACAACAAACTTAACAATATGATGATAATGGTCAAACAAAGAGGTCTCATCTTAAAAATGACTCACTTGACAGCCCTCAGTGGTCCATATCTCCCTCACTACGTCCCAGTACAAACACTTTGTCATGTGTGATGTGATTTTAAGCATCAGGTTGGGCTGCCATGTTGAGTTGTACAGCCTGGCGTCAACATACCATGTCCCAGGAGTCTTCTCAAATAAATCTGGATTTATCATCCAGCGATAGCCTTCTGTTTAGCACAAATGTAAATGTGGAAAAATGTATATTAATAAATGTATTATTTATTTATTGTGCAGCCTATGCATCCTGTCTAAGAACACAGGGCTTTGTTCTATACAATGTATAAAGCCTTTTAAGGCAATGCTGTTGTGTTATTGCACTATACAAATTTGACAAAATTGAAATAAATAGTTGGTCTGACACAAAAGTTCCCTGCAGTGATAAAGATGAGATCATTCATTACTGTCATAGCAGTATTCAACAATACATCTTATGTGTCGACCTAATTGATTAGTTCAAGGAGGTTAAAATGAGGAGCCATCTGCCAAATAATGTAAAACGTTTGTTTGACTACGACTTTACAACTACTACTACTGTTTATAATTACCTTGATGGTTTAAGATTACTTTGGTGCCATTGAAGCTGGAGTTTATAGGTGATCCGTGAGACAAGGCTAAACACAATGACACATTGATGCTGGGCTCGATCGTCAGAAACACAGTCACATTAGTGTCAGTGATGTTAAAGGCCGTCACTGCTTTGCTTTCTTCCTTCAACAACACTGTACTATTCACAAGCGTTGAGACATTGTGACGCGGCAAATAGAGCTGGGAAAAAACTAAATGTCATTGTTCGATAAAAACTTACTTTAATAAAACTTCAGTTAGCCCAATGAGTAGGTGTCCATACCTCAAACATATCTGGGAGATTATTCAACTTGATTTCTTTATCTGTAGTTGTATCACTAATTATTAAGCTGAAAAGGTATCCTGAAATTTGGTCATTCGAGGGATGAGGATTTGATCTGAATGTAGCCATCTAGAAAAAGATTTAAGTGTACAATCTCCCAAACAACAATACAATAAAAGGTAGAAGGCTTATTTCTATGCAACAAACACCTGAGCCAAAACATTTCCATGACCGTTTAGAAATGGCCCTAGAGCTTCTTTGGAGGGCATTACAACATACTCGCCATTTTCCTTCGATCCCAGAGTTGCATCGCTGAGTGAGTCCGGTGTGAAACTGGTAAAAACACACACAGACACAAATTAACTTAGAAATAAAAATTGATTTGCAGTTCAAAATGTTGACCTGCTTTCTCACCTTTTCTGATAGAAAGTGCCTAGTGGGTGTTCAATGACAAACTGGTTTTGGCTGCCTGTGCCAAACAGTGTAGAAACGATGCTTATGATCTCAAATATTTGTTCAAACAAACCCTAAAGGAAAGACCATAACTTGTAATTTCACTATAATAAAATGACCCATAAGTAAGTGTGCAGTTTGTGTGAACCTACAACAGGATTTGGGTTTGTGGCAACATCACATCTTTTCATTGATAGAGATAAGATGGCAATGCTGAAGTTGAAAAGGCGGGAAAGTGTCCAGTTGCTGGCTTCAAGTGGCTGTATAGCAAGAACAGCAGTCCGCAACTGGTTTATTAATGAATCCTGTGGGAACAATAGGGAACATACTTATTATAGGATTTTACCATAAATAACAAAACATTAGGATTTCTTACTCTGCTGTCACTGTTGGGCTGTCCTACTTCCTGTTCCATTTCCCGCAATTTGCTTTCTAAGTCCTACTTCACAAAAAAAATGTAAGATGGGAAAAATAATCATGATAATAATAATAATAATAATAATAGTAATGGTAATTCCTCACAGCCATGGTAAGACGGAGATCTCTTTTAAGACCTGAAATTAAAATGTATTTTTAACAAAGCATAAGCTCTCATTTCATTGTTCTTGAAACCAGAGAAAAAGAGAAAAAAAAACATACGTGTATGACTGGGTCGGCTCCACGGTAAGGAATGCTATTGTAAAAAGTACCCCAGAAAATGAGTGACATTTAATGTAGAGGTTTTCAAAAAAGCAAAAGGGATTCCCATACCTCATCTTCCGGTGAAGAGTGAAACCCTTCAAAACAAGACAGGCTTATTTCAATAATAATGTAACGTGTATATAACTTTCAAAATTTAGAGTCTATGTTAATTCTGTCAGGCACCACAATATACATACAATTTTATAGAAGAGGAAAAAAACCTACTGTGAGTGCAGAGGAAGCCACGTCTCTGACTACAGTCGACTGTAGAGACGAGCTGCAGTGGGTTCAGCTTTAGGTACGTGCAAGAGTCACCATCTTCCCCTTAAAACATTATAGGAAATATTTAAACTTCACGGTAAATTCAAGGTAAAGAAGAAGGTTTTTGTTTGGTCATATTTTGCACATCATCTGTGTGCGCGCCAAACACACTAATATAATAGGGCCATTTTTAAAATAAACTATTATTCATTGAACAATTCATTCAAATGCTTTTGGGAGAGAAAATAATAATGAATTAATCTAATCTGGTACATGATAATGATAACATTATAAAGCTTTAACACCTGTTTCTGCAGTTAGAAACCACATACACAAACCAGTGCTCGTTGTGGGGGTATTTCAGGAATTTTGACATGCTCCATTGTAATTCAATGTCAACAGTAGGCAACACTTAATTATACAGTATTTTAATCTGAAGATGTGCAATGAGATTAAAATCTCTTGTGATGTAAATTACAGTCTTAATTTAACACAAATGAATAAAATAAAAGCTAATAGAATTTGACAGATGCAGTAGGTTAAAATCACGTACCTATTATGGGTTCCTCATACTCCCCATGAAGACCATTACCAAGCCACCAGCTCAGATCTGTGGTGTTTGATTCTTGGTTGATATTTTTTAGATAAAGTTTTATTTGCTGGTTTATGTCATTCAGCAGATCACCTCCTTGATCGCCACAGCTTCTGTCTGCTTCAGTCCAGTCATAAGATCCTCCAACAAACTCAAAACACAAATTCTTGAAAAAATATTTGCACACTGTAGGGTTTATAGCAGATGATTTCTCAGGTAAAGACAAAAATCCAAAAACAATCAGCAGTGCCAGGGCCATTTGCTGCAATGTGTCCATACTGGCCATCCCACGAGGAGCTTCTGGGGCTGCAGCACAAACTGAACAAGGTCTCCTCCCTGTGACATGGAAATGAGTGAGGTTTCTTCAGAAAAAAACTGACGCAATAGGTATTTATATGTTAGGAAAATCACTTGAAACACTCAAACAAGATGCAAAGTGAAGGAGTGACTTTACCTGGTAGTGGTACACACTTGAGGCCACACAGAAACTTCCCTCTCATTCATGCATGTTTTCTCACTATCAGAAAACTTGGAAGAAAAAAACATTCCAAAAATTATTAAATCAGTACACATTATAGAGCTGTTTCAGGCACATGCACAACTACACAACTCTCGCCCAATAGACGCAGCCAGCGCCGTGTGATAGAAAATATCGCGAGATTTGTTGCGAAATGCTAACACTATGCTACATGTTACATCAATTCTTTTCATGCGTGCCCTCTAATGCAATGACATCTCTACGTCCATGGCGGGCATTCTGAAGGTAATACTATGATTTCTATAGACCTTTTAAAATGTTTGTCATATGGAATGTTCAAAGTTTCGGAATGGGGGCGACTGGAGCAAAAGTGAGTTAACTTTACAAAAAATAGGATTCATGGTGTGAGATAATAATTCTGAGCATACAATGAAAACACTATTGTGGTCATCACCATTTCTGTAAGGACCGGTAAAACCTAAAAATCAAGAATTTAATCACCACCGAAAATGCTAATACTACTACTAATGTGTACATTAAATACACATACAATGTGAGGTACATTCACTAATGTTTCCTAACCAGGCTCTGACATCACCTACATGTAGCAGAGTGGATGTCATTTGTCTTCATTTGTAATATTTTGTGGCTAATTCTAATTTCTCCATTGAAAATGTATTACAGTCTTGCCTCCAGAATCTAGAACTTTCTGTTTCCAAACTTTGGAATGATCTATAGGCCCCTTTTCCTGAAAAGGGCAGTGTAATAGTTAGCTGTAATCCTGGGATCATAGTTTTGATATATATTATTTTGGTCCCCGGCTTATCAAACACTAACAATCTGAGTAGTCTTATGAATATGATGTTTTTTTAATCGAACCTCTCGAGCACAAAACTTTCTTGCCAGTTTTGGGATGCTCTTTGTTTGACCTTAGCAAGACTATAATTAAATCGAGCAACACCAGACATTTGACTGATTAATATAATATAGACTTAATAGTAGATGATTAAACAAAGAGAGCCATAAGTCTATAAGAATTTTGACTTTTTATGATAAACCTTAATTTGAGTTTTTTGTCTTCAGACTGATTTAGACTGATTTAGACTGATTTAGACTGATTTTCTCTCTTCAGAAACAGTTGAAGGATGCAGTCAAGGTGATCGGCTCAGGTAGTCTTCTCTTTGCCTCCTACCTCACTGTGGTCGGAGATGAGCGTTTCTATGCCAACCAACTTATGCCCCTGCTGCAAAGGATTGTGGGTGCAGAGACGGCTCATGTCCTAGCTGTGAAAATTATTAGTCTTGGCCTGGTACCTTTAAATCGTTACCGAGACCCCCCAACATTGGTAAGTGGATCACTGTCTGCTCACGAAAACAACACATAGGGATAATTATCACTTGGCCTCATCTCTTTCTGCAGCAAACACATGCTTTTGGTTTGAAGTTCACAAATCCCATCGGCATTGCTGCTGGCTTTGATAAACATGGAGAGGCTGTAGATGGGTTGTACAAAATGGGGTTTGGCTTTGTTGAAGTGGGGACCATCACCCCAAAACCTCAGGAGGGAAACCCCAAACCACGCGTGTTTCGACTTGCAACTGACCAAGCAATTATAAACAGGTAAGTTAAATAGACCTTTCCCATGTTTTCATGGTTTGGGTTTTAATTGCTTGTTAAAAATATAAAAACCCTTAGAAATCACACAATGTCTGATTAAGGTGGCCGTTGGTGCAATAGCAGTTGTGGCAGACGTATGGGGCAGACGTATGGGGCCGTTTCGCTGATATATATGCCTAGTTTTTTCCATGTCTTAGTAAAATAGTTTTAATGTATTTAGTAGGGAGGGATGCACGCACCAATACCGATACTGGATTGAATATGATGATATGATGTATCATATATATGCTATGTATTATGCTATATGTGTCATGATATCATGATATCATGAATATCATGATATCATGATACATATAGCATTATTGTATCATATATGCTATATATGATACATAGCATATATATGATACATTATAAATCAGTATCATCTGCTGATACTGATTTAATTTAATATATTTTATCTATAATTTTCTGGTATTTGTGTTTATATTTTAGGTTTATTATTTCTGATTATACAAAGTTAATTATGCTTTTAGTCGGGTATTGATTGTTCCACAAAGCCTAGATATTGAAATTGGTGTCTGGACTGAGAAGGCAGTATTAGTACATCTCTAGTATTTAACAATAATATTTGTGTTGTGTGGTTCTCGGTTTATTCCTTATTTACTAAAAATATTGTGTTCTTGTTTAGATATGGATTCAATAGTTGTGGTCTCATTGAAGCACAGCAAAGACTTCAGACCAGACAAGCGACACAAAAAGAACAAAGTAAAGGTAGGGAGCCCTCATTTGGCACATTACAAGCTTAATCCCTAAAGCCACTTGTCTAATGAATCATTGGCTGCTTTTGTGCATAAATGTGTATTTGTTTATATTTGTTAGCTGGCCACCCTCTCGGCATCAACCTGGGGAAGAACAAGCTGTCACAGGATGCTGGGCCTGATTACTTGGAGGGGGTGCAAGCACTGGGCCCCTTGGCAGATTATCTGGTGGTAAATGTGAGCAGCCCCAACACACCAGGTCTCAGAAACCTACAGGGGAAAGCCGAGCTCCATCAGCTCTTAAGTATGGTAAGGTGCTGTTTCATTATTGGTTTGTTTTACAAGCTTAACAAGGGCATATGTTCTGTTGACACAAGCACAAATTAAAACCACTCTAGTAGCTAGTCAAACTCGGTCTGGCATAATAAAACATTATTCTCATACAATCTGTGCAGGTGATGAAGGAGCGGGATGCCCTGCAGGGTGATCATAGGCCACCGGTCCTGGTGAAAATTGCCCCTGACCTCACCCCTCAGGACAAACGTGACATTGCTGATGTAGTCACTGAGGTTAGAAGCCATTTATTTTATTCATAATCTCTTCCCTGTTTGGTCTCTGAGTTAGTTTTCTATCTAGAATTTAATATATTCTCATCACATTTCTAACCCTGGTCTACAACTATTCTGTGTGTATTACTCATAATTTGGACCTAGATTTGAAGGTGAGTCATTGTTCTTGTACTTTAAAAAAAAAATCCACCATCTGTATGTAACAATGAGATGCTGTTACATACTGTAAAAAACGTAAAAAGACACAGACCTACATTTCCTATGAATGTGATGTGGTGGTGGTCGAAGGGGCCATAGGCGCAGACTGGCGGCCTCGCCTCTGTCAGTGTGCCCCAGGGCAGCTGTGGCTATAAAAGTAGCTTACCACCACCGGGTGTGACTGTGGAGTGAATGAAAAATGCAATTGTAAAGCATCTTTGAGTGTTAAGAAAAGCACTATATAAAACCAATGGATTAATATTAAAACTTGAGATTTGATAATACAAGCTCTACAATACTAGTTAATGTTAAGTATAGATTGTCACAGCTTACTGTCCAGTGCTTATAAATCTGTTGATGTTATTTCTAGCTGGGAGTGGATGGTCTGATGGTTTCTAATACAACAGTTACTCGGCCGGAGACCCTACAGGACCAACAGCAGACGGAGGTTGGTGGTCTCAGTGGTCAGCCTTTGAAGGAGCTCGCTACACAAACAGTACGAGAGATGTACACCCTCACAAAAGGTGAAAACGCGTAGGCTTTCCACACCTCCACATCTTTACCATATATATGCACTACACCCTATAATGTGAAATCTTTCAATAGGTAAAGTGCCCATTATTGGCATTGGTGGTGTGGCCAGTGGACAGGATGCACTGGATAAGATCCGCGCTGGGGCAGCCATGGTCCAGCTATACACTGCTTTGGCCTTTCATGGTCCTCCTGTTGTGACAAAGATCAAGCGTGAATTGGAGCAGCTTCTTCAGTGAGTGTATATATTATTTTACAATGTGCTTTAGTTATAAATAGACTTGTACCAAAGGATATTTACAACCAGAAAAATGTTCATCTGTAGTATGTAAGTAAGTGTGTGTGTGTGTGTGTGTGTGTGTGTGTATAAGGAAATGTAAAGCTGCTATAATGGCAGAATTTAACCATTGGTTACACTGTGAAACGGTGAGCAATTATCTTCTATTTCTTTAAGCAACTATCATTAACAGCTAACTGTTTTTGCAGAGAGCAGGGTTTCAGCTGTGTGGCCGAGGCAGTCGGAGCGGATCATAGGACTAAAGGGTCAACTGCCAAGAAAAGTGCTGTGTTTAAGGACACATTTACAGTTACAATAGACACTGCAACATCTGCGTCTACATAATCCATAATGCTCATAGAGAACTTGATGTTTCCAACCTCTGTTCAATACCAGATGAACCGCACTGAAAAGCCTGGAGGTTCAATATTTACAGTGGCTGATAAAGAGATCCATCCATTGTTTGCCAGTGTAAATACTGATAAATGAAATGGACTAAATCGCTGTCTCAACTGTGAATCATAAAAGACACATCAATCATTTTACTCTGTTGCTTCCAATGTACTTTTTCATGAACTGTGGCTTTGGTTTTATTATTTGTTACTGTGTAACAGCAGTAGGAATTTCTTAAGTGCATTATGACACTGACATGCCTAACGAAACTTGACATTGAAATAATGTGTATGATTCTGTCTGAAAATATTCTTCTGTGTCCACCTACTACTGTATGAGTCCACACAAAAACACATGCTCCATCGGTGTTATTAAAATAAACAAAAAATGTTTTTTTAATCGAGGGAATAAAGATAACATTCACCGGTTCAGTTTTTGACATATTCAGAAGTTAGCATAAAGGAGGGTGCAGATGGATTGATATATTCTACCATTATTATTTCTGCCTGTCTTACTTCCATCTCACTGTCATAATAGTGTAATGTTAAAGGTTCATTTCAACCATAGAATACCAAGACCAACAAACCTTTTCCTGAGACATTCACATCTCCATTTCAGCAGATTTCAATCAGTCTTAGAATAGGCCGGGGTCATTAGACATGGGACATCATGTGGGGATCAGCTGTGAGAAGCAGAGTTCCTTCCTCACTTTCCTCAGGCAACAGTGGCTCTATCACATATGTGAAGTCAAAGGAAGTCAAGATAAACAAAAACTTACAAGACTAATGGCCTTTTAGATACACTCAGCTTATACATGATTGATTATAGCAAGCAGATGGCACTTAGTACCTATACTTACGGTAAGACCTTAGGGAAAGTCAAATATTTGAAGTGATGGGACAAATATGTACTCTTGCATTTAATCTGTCTGGTCATCACCCAGGCTCAGTAATGGGGTTGACGTCTTGCATAGTGACTACAACATAATATGGTGAGCAGATGTCTTGTTGACACTTACAGGCACTCAGAAGGCAAGGTAGTCGTTAGTTGAAATAGGAGAAGAAACAAAATGCAGTGGAGGAAGATTACATGTTGTGCCACAGGAGATTCTCTATGCAAACCCCATAAACAAAACTATGCTAATGCTAGGAATAGAAAGAAATGGATAAATTCAGGTCAAATAAGACTTGTTCCAACCAAAGACAAAAAACTACTTTAAGTATGTTTAAATTTTCTTAAATAGTTAAGCAATATTTGGCCTTGTGATCATTGTGTCAGATGTAACAAAGCTTTTTTGAAACAACCAGAGGCTCTACCCGTACAGAGAGACAGGCACCAAAATATACAATGAATGGGTCACCTGTCTTGAAGCTAACAAATCCTGAATAATTTCAGATTACTGGGTCATTTGGCTTTGGCAACTTAGAGAAGAATAAAACTTAAAAAGCAGAGATAGGCTACCTCTCTGTTTTACCCCGTTCTGTTTTTACTAGTAAAAATGAACCTAGCCTTTTCTGTGTAGATCACCTAATATGCTTGCAAAAATCAAGCAGTAAGGATCTCGATCATTTATTATTATGTGCACTAGTAATGTTTATCTAGTTATTAGGCAATATGTTTTATGGCTTTATTCTCAATATCCTTAAATATTAGGAATATTATTCTCATAAAATCAGAAAGGATTTCTTGTGAAAACGCCTTGTACACATATTGTGTTTCAAAAAGTCTTTGGACTCACTTGAGCTTTCATTGATATTTGTGGTACTTGTGACACTTGTGGTACTTGTGATACTTGTGATATTTGTTGTACTTGTTAGCTACAAAAACTAAATAGCTAATTTCCTGAGACAACATTTTTATACGTGCCTTGAGCAAAAAATATGTGTATGTATGTATGTATGTTCATTGTGGTAAACATGGTGATTTTGCAAAAACAAACCAACCGGACAATATCCTTGTGAACTGAATTTGAGCACAGAATCTTGAGTGTTACTTGTTTATTCTTTTGTGCATGAACATATTGATTTATGATTTCCATTTTAGGTTCAGTTTGATAACTTTTTTGGAATTCGATTTTCTAAACAATATTTTCTGGAATAGTGATTTTGGCTTCTCTCTCCACCTTTTTAAATCCACTATTTACATTTCTTGACGTCAGTAGTAATCCTTACAAAAATTCTGGACAAAGATGATGTGAGGATCAGGTGTTTTTCACTCGGCACAGTGAATACACTGATTGCATAACATCCTCTTACAATGACAAACGTCAAGGGGTCATGCGTATTAGACCGTGTTATCCATTGGAGGTGCGTAGTATAAAGGTCAACCCAAACAACATAAGTGGATGTAATGGTTGATCTTGTTTTACAAGCAGTGCACATAGAATGTTTTTAATTGAAAGCCTAGCCTCAGTAAGAGTCCATTTAGGCCATTTTTTCCAGTGTGATTTGCCTTGCTGAAGCTGGTGGACTTAACATGAGCACAAGCACCACTCCCTGTTTGTCTTTCACGTCATTGCACTTTATGTAAAAGAGAGCAGAGACCAACAAATCCTGTTTGCTGGAATCAAAGGTTGATGACAGTAATAGACTTATGTACAGTATTCTTTATTATCAAGGTCGTAACAGTATTAATAAACATTTTCTCCCCAAACCATTCCCTTCCATAACAATATAAATATATAAACATACAAACAACAAGCACATGTCAGAAGTGAAACACAAACAAAAAATACAAAGACAAATAAATAAAAGATAAAACATACATCAAGGTATAAACCAAACTAGGCCTGTGCTGTTGTCCCCGACAGCAAGGTGTATATCGGCGAAACGGCCCCATATGTCTGCCCCATACGTCTGCCCCATACATCTGCTACAACTGTCACCAACGGGCACTTTAATCAGACATTGTGTGATTTCTAAGGGTTTTTATATCATTAACAAGCAATTAAGAGACCCCGCCCCCCAAACCATGACAAACATGGGAAGAGTCTATTTGACTTTTTTGATTTGTCTGAATGTTTGAGAAGAATATTTTTGCCAAATTTTGAAAATTCCCTAAATCTACATCCTTCTTTTAGTCTATAGGGGGCGCTATAGAGGTAACTGCCATCATATTAGTCAGATGTGTTCAGGGCCGGGGGGTTATTAGGTGTTTCAGGTTTGAGCCTAATCGGGCAAAGTATGTGCACGTTAGAGGCTGTCAAATATACCTGACCTCCCAAATTCAATTCAAAATGGC
>JAVQKC010112739.1:0-30127 GCA_036025475.1 Philypnodon macrostomus
CCCTGGGCAAGACACTTAACCCACATTGCCTATGAATGAATGTGGTTGTGTGATTGGTGTTCGGTGGTGGTCGGAGGGGCCGTAGGCGCAAACTGGCAGCCACGCTTCCGTCAGTGTGCTCCAGGGCAGCTGTGGCTACATAATAGCTTACCACCACCGGGTGTGACTGGAGGGAATGAATAATCCAAAATATGTAAAGCATCTTTGAGTAGTTGTGAAAAGCGCTATATAAAATTGATGAATTATTATTATTAAACCATTGACAATACTCACAAGACCATTTCTAAACTGCCTACTTCTACCTCTTTGGCTGACCTCCTGATAGTGACCCCACTGGTATCGTTAAAGCATTCTATTCCAAAATGGCTACTGAAAATGGACTTTTTACAGGCAGACATTTCCCCAAATATCAGAAGCAGAAGCGCTCTCTAGTAATGTTTTTATGTTTACTACTGTACCTCAGCTCAGTGCAGTATCATTGGTCTGTTAAAGCCCTTTATTGTCATTCTGGGTCAGTGTCAATTTGAGCCAGGAAACAGGAAAACAATTCACCAATTCATCACAAGACAAACATTGACAGGCCTAGGACCTCAGGGAAATTACTGGCTTTTCTCTGAGGATAAGGCTTACCTCTGCACCTGATCATGGACATGTGTGAACGGGAAGGGACTGGAAAACTGCAGGCAAAGGTTGGTAGTAGTTACATTTACTTGGAAACGTACGGATGGAGCAATTTTAATGCAACACACTTTAGATCTCTGCTTCAGTAAAATTATTATAATATAAACATTCATTTCTGGTTTATTGTTGAATTTTTTGCACATATTGAAGTTTTTTTTTTTTATCTGCCTGATAACATCAATCTGAAATACTTTACCAATACCAAATACTAATTTACCATTATTTGGATGCCTCATAGCAAGGTGGTTATAGGTTAAATTCTCGGGCAAGCTGACTACAATATAAATAGTATTGTATGCATGTCCTCCCCATTTTCGCATGGGTTCTTATCCTTTCTCACTCTCTCCAAAGACATCATTTTACCTGCTTCTTTTTACGCAAACAGATGCAATTCTGTATGCAGCTGCTCAACCACACACCAACACATTTTTCTCCATTATTATTTATTCTCACACACGCACATACTAGACACTAACACACATATACACACACACCTCTCCCGTACTAAATGGTGCGGATGTCGGACTCCATTAGTTAACACGTGGAGTTGGTGGGCATCCAGGTGGTGAAGCGAGGCCCATTGTCTCTATGCACCTGTCACTGTAAAATGAATAAAATAACTCTGTGGCCCGTGTGACAGCTCTACTTATGAATATAACTTGTCTGTATTTTCAGCAGCAGTGGAGAAGTAAAGCCCAGTGACCCCGATTTCTTATCCATGCAGAGAAAATGCCTGGCTTATACTGTAGTGGAATATAAATGATACGGTCTTATGAGTTGACTTGGGTGGAGAGGTTAAGGGAATTATATGTTGAATTTATTTTGTCTCCTTTAGCACAAAATTAGCTTCTCAAATGTTGTGACATGGGGAATTCCTAACCATCCTCAAGCTCTTGCATTGTTTAAATATACAAGCTTGATTTCAACAATAAAACCTCAGTGATTCCCAAACTGAGGTCCGCGAAGGTCCTGCAGGGGGCCCCCCAAAACCTCAAGTCTTTAAAAAGAAATTTAGCTTGAAAAAAATGTGAAACTGTATATCGGACATAACTTCAAGCTATTTATAGTTATTAGAGAGTGTTGTTTTCAGAGTTTTCAATATCAATTCGGATGAAATAGGTAACTAAGTCTAAGGGGGCGGTGGACAGTTATTGAAGGGAGCCACGGCACTCTTGACTTTGAGAATGCCTGATCTACAGACTAATGACAATCAATGCACATCATGTTATCACCACCCTAGAGTCTAGACCACCCTTTTGGAAGTCTCTTTTTAGATTTCTTGTCCTCAAAGCTGCATTACCTGATTTTCTTCCTTGTAATTAAGCATTTTTTCAGTCTATAATATGGCATTAGAGAAGTCCTCTGAGGAAAAAATTCGACTTTGAGGTCCCCAGTGGGCTGTATTATAAGGGTTTTTGTTTTGTTTTGTTGAACAAGGGAAGGTACTGTTTAATCACACCCTTCCACAGTACAGGAGCACTCTGATTGGTACATCCATTATCTATCCAGAACTAGAATCTATCAGGAATAATGTGAGGGTGCGGATGGTTTATTCACAGCTTATTCACAGCGGTTTTTATTTCTTAGTTTATTCCCTGGGTGAGACTGTGATAGAGGGCTGGAGAGGAAGGATTTTATTCAAACTTAGATGTGGTATATGAAAGAATCTTGCATTATTAGAATCAATACTTTCTTTATAATGCTTTTACAATAGCTCTTTATTTACATATAAGTTTTTAATGGTGTTTATCGTCCATCTCCGGCTGCTCTACAGTTTCTCCTTTGTATCATGAAGTCTGTCCCCACTGTCGTAAGTATCTACCGCCTCTAGTGGCTAAATGTGACACTACACTCCTTCATTAAATCACAGTGCAAACCCAACAGGCTGCTAATCTCCCCGAGCCGCTCATCCAAAAAAGATTAATCTGCCATTTTTCTCTCAGGATACAGTCCTCGCCGTAAAACTCTGCAGCGCCACAAACTCAAGTGTGTGCTTATGTTAGCCGTAGTAATTCTTTGTCCATTCAGTTTTATTGTTTTCTTCTCCATTATTTCCTCTACTCTTGGCAATACTAGTTTGCCTCTAAAAGCTTTGTAAGAGCTTTATAGCAGTCTGTAGCAAACATTTGTTTCACATCTGCTCAGATTCAATGTGGTTTTAAAAGCCAAATTGTCTCCAATCTGCATTATCTTTCTCCATTATTGGATTCATAGTCCACCCTATCTTTTCTCTCTTCGTCAGTTTTTTTAAAGCTTTAAATCAACAGTTCTGCTCTCTAGCTCTTGTCGGCAGTAATAAGGTGTTTTGACGACGTAAAATGGAGTGTGATCAAGTATAATTCCACACCTGAACTTGTTAATTCACCACAATAAAGTGTCTTCTGCTTAAAAATGCCTCAGACGCACACACTCTGTCTTGCCCCATCCCCGGCCCCGCCTGTGTCTCATGCATGGCAGTTTCCATTATCTCAGGGATAATAAGGTGCTCAGATTAGCCATGGGCCAGAAATAGTCTCGCAGTTATGACATTATGTGTGTGTGTGTGCTAATGGAACTTAACTCGGAGAAATTCTACAATAACATGCACTCGTACCGCATTTGGGTTCTGTTTTTTTTTTTTTTCATTTTCTCAGGAAAAAAAAGCTTGATGCTCCCTCTCTTGGCAACTCTAGGCTTTACGCAGGTCAAATAAAAAAATGCAATGCCCATAACAAAGGATGCGTTTGAGTTGATTTATTTACCATTTGTCAGCAAATATACAGACAGCATTGATCGCCTGTGGCCTCTCCAACCCATCCCCTTTGACCTATAGATGCAGATTGGCCCCTGACCGGCTCATACAAAAATGTAAGCATAAGCCAAATAAATACCATAATAAAAAGATAATACAAATCATTTTCAGAAAAGAACTTAAACCCAAATGAACAATAACCTACATGTTACATGATATAGGATTTGCAGTACATTTGTGTTGATGTTTTATTGAGACTGTTAATAGCTTTTCAGTTACATTGAGGCATCTAAAGTGGTTGGATATTATAATCATAGCTGGACAATTCCAACCCCATATGGGTTAAATGTACAGTATGCAGTCAAATCCAACAGGTCAATCTGGCTGGTGAGAGTGAATGGATTATGGAGCCAAAATCGACCTGCATCTGATAGTTGTACATGTGCTATTGAGTTTCAAGCCTTAAATAACCACAAATCGATTCCATGTATCAATGGGTTCTCTATTTTTTTAAAAAGTGATGCTTCTTTTGCTGTCTGTATAGAAATATATTTGTAGTTTTCTGTGTTTCTGTGTATGTGTGCTGGAGTCTGCACACCAGAGGAGGAGCAATGGGCTAAGTGCCATTACCAGATAATTATAGCTAAAAGTGTGCACGCTAACGAGGACAGCTCATCCTTATGGAGCCTGGCTTCACAGAGAGGCCGCTCCAAACATCTGCAATTCAGATTAGCACCACTTGTGTGTGTGTTTACATCCAGATTTCCCATGATGCACTGTGTCTCTCAGAGGCATGTTCAGTACTTTAGCCGCACACAGGGATTAGGGGCTAATAACAAAGATCCACCGTTTGAAGCACTGACCATTGTCTCATCTTAAATGGTGTTGACACAAATCTGAAGACTGTGTAATTGGCTGGTTAGAGGAATGGCTCTCAGACAATTTTCTAGAACTCTGGGGTCATTTGCATTTCAAGTCTTGATTTTGTTTCATTTAGAGCCAGATTCACACTTTATTGAGCTGGTTTCGTTTTCGGTTGGGCCTGATATTGCCCTGGTTCAGTCTAACTCAAGACTGGGTCTAGCCTTGGTTTGGATATCTCATTTTTCTTAGTTTAGCTTTTATTTTGACCAGGTATAGTCCCATTTTTAAAGCTTATTTATTAATGCATTTCTTTGCATGTTTGTTTTAGACCTGGTTGGTCACTTCTGGTTTAGGCTTTTTCTCAATAAAAATGATATTGTAAATGCCTAAATTTCGTGAGTTGAGCTCGGTGTGAAAAGTCTAAGAACCAGTTGCTTAGCAGGAGATGGATTAGAAATCATCCGTACAGTCTAATAAGCTAACTTGCCGCCAAACGACCTCAAAACCCAACTTAATACCCTCCCATAGCTTCTGCCGCATTGTATTTTGCATATAGAATCATATTATAATGTATTCATACCTGGGATTTTGAGACCTTTAAGTGCTTTGGATAGAGTTTGCAACCTTCCTGATAAGCCTTCATCTTCAGGAACCCTCCAATCCCATACAGAAGCTGATGAGGAAAAACAACATCATTTCTATTCATTATCCATCCATCCTGAGTGTATGGAAGCTTAGGGAAATTCACAAGTGACATTATTGTGTGAGTGCGTTCAGTTGTTTACGTGTTGTGTTTAAGGACCTCAGAGTGAGCCGACTGTAATTACTGTCTGCAGCTGGAGCGGCTCAAAAACAACACCTCCAACTCATCATTCACTTCATTCACTTCAGTTAAGGGCTGTATGTGGTCCTCTCGCTGGGTGTGATTAACCGCCATCTGTTTCCTGTAAAGCACTATGCTTCAAACACAGAAGTCTGAATAAATGGTATTTAGATATTTTGAGGTGTAATTAATTTGTTAAGTTTTTTTGAATTTTTTTGTGAATGGATTATAGTAGTAAGTCTAGGTATGACGCACGCTTCAAAAGCATCATCTTACCATTTGGGTTTTAAGGGATCTTACACAAAACAACTTTTATTATAATTATATTTTTATAGAGAGACTAGATTTTTATTCTTTATTCTTTTATTTATTTATTTTTTATTGAAACATAAACGCAGTATGGCAACATATTTCAGGTAGCTTTGATTAATATTCATTCATTATTTCATTATATCAGATTATATTATTATGTAGATTCAGTGCATATCACTAAACAAAATCAGTATGACATCACATCAAAATGACCTAATTAACTAAAGGTAAAGTCAGCAATAGTTACAAAAAAAAGTGATTAAAAGTATATTTATAGTTTTATTTCAAAGATTCGCTTTCCCTTATGGTTAGACATATTGGGAACAGATGAACATCGTTTTGACTTGTAGCATCTGTAATGTAAAGCAACACTGCCATCTGCTGGCCATAGCTTTTCAACACAAGGACAATATGAAGTAGGCTTGTCAGTCAGGAGAAACCTTAATAACACGTGCTGTTAAAATGAATGTGGTTTTCTTCCGCGCATGCGCACCTTTGTATATTGATAGTGATTCATATTAAGAGAAAACACAAACATTGGGTTGACTTTTAAACTTTATATATTTCTTTATTTAGAAGTATTTCTCTGTCTTGAACATACAAGCCCATTGTGTACAAGGAGTAGTAGAGGTACAGGTCTTTACATTGTACTCTGTCAAACACTAGACTCAAAACAGACAGGTTTGAAACGAGGGAGAGCTCAGCCTTTAGCTTAGGCCAGTGTTGGATTTGCTCCCGTCTTCTCTGTAGTCTGCAGAAATATCAAAAGTTTTCTTAAGGGCACAATGACACAGTCCAC
This sequence comes from Philypnodon macrostomus, assembly GCA_036025475.1. Taxonomy (NCBI): domain Eukaryota; kingdom Metazoa; phylum Chordata; class Actinopteri; order Gobiiformes; family Eleotridae; genus Philypnodon; species Philypnodon macrostomus. Next base: position 6,211 of record JAVQKC010112739.1, read on the forward strand.
AACAGTACAACACCACCACCCAGTGAAGCTGAAGTATCACATGTTTAGGGAACATTCAGCAATTTATACACAGTCACTCTCCGCTCCATCTCCAACACGACCACAAAACATTAGTCCATGCATACATAGGATAGTATACTGTGTGTATATATGGTAAAAAATATAGCATTTAGAATAAATACTTCATATAGTAATAATTTTAGAGCAAACTGTCAGACAATACGTGTTATATATTTGCACAATACTCTATATGTACATGTATTTGGCTGCATTTACAACAACAGGCACAAGAATATCTTTAACCCACATGTGACACTGACCCACACCTTTTCAATCTGGGTCACACTGGATTAAATATATCCATGTGTTTTTCTCAAAGACCTTATTTCACAGGCACGGAAGACCGGAGAGTCCAGAAACACACACTTGGCTGTTGGGGAACTCCCAATTTGTCCCTTAGTATAGTGTGTAAGGACAGCCTCACAATTGCCATATGTTTATTATATTGTGTATTTTTAGTGTGGTCACATTGGTTATCTGGATCCAGTGGTGAATACTGTATTTCTGGAGCTGCTGAAGTGCAGCCAGTCCATACAAATGTGTTAATATTAGCACCCATATTAATAAATTAGTATATAGAAATGAGACAGTACTGCTGCGTCACATCTGCAGTGCACCTAAAATAAAACCAGGAGTCAAATAGAAATAGATTTTGATTGTAACAAGGCCATTTGACTGACATTTCAACTTTTTACTGTTTTAAGCACAGACAGTATATACGCATGGACCAAGGCACATCATTCTATTGAAACTAGGTCACTAGACTCACATAGTATGCTAGCCTAGGAGTCACAGCCCAGCCTTTGCACAGATAAATGTAGATGGTTGTGCCAGGAAGCATAAAAGCAATGCCAAATAAATATTGTGTGACTTGTAATTTACTGAGTGACCCTAAAAGGAGAGAGGTACACTATACCCTTTCACATTTAAGTAGATTATATTATAGAAGGTCCTTGAGAGGCTTCCTGATCTGTTGGTTCAATATTATATAGTGTCTATGCTCAAACATGAAAACCCTTAAATGCGGATTGAACTATAAAAACACCATTGGCAGTTTTCAACAGATTTGAGTAGTGTTGTGTTTTTGCTTCAGTGACCCATGTGATACTTTGAATAGTCCATTGTGTCTAAAAAGATATTATAATAAAGTTGTAGTGTAAACATTAGATCAGACCAGTCCTCCTTTGTAGCGATGTGGGCTATTGTTTTGTAGTAAACAGGAAATCAAGTCCCAAACCTTATCGCTTTTTATGAGTAGTAGGCATAATAGGCATCAGATTAAGGCTTAAATAAAGTAAAAACATAAATCAACCAGCCTAGATTATAACTGACAAGGTAGTATTCAATTCATATTGCTTATGCTATTATAGACTGCCATATCAATAACAATCAAGTAATTGCTTTCTGATTTACCAACCTGACAGTTTTTTATGTGATAACTTCAAGACAAATGCAGAATAGACTATATTCAAATAGTTATAGAACTCTGATAATGACGTAATGTATCTTTTAGACAAAATAACTGTCTCTGTTAGTCCCATGCCTTTGTATTAGACTTGCTACATTATATTGGAATGTATCGCAGGCAGCCTGACATTCATTGTGCATTTGTAGCAGTTGCATACATGATTGGTTTTGAACAAGCAGGCGACAAGACATACATTAGATCTGAACTGGAGGAGATGGAGACACATGGTAAGAATCATGAGACCAGACAGTACTACAACATACTGAGTCAGTACTACATGGTGGCCAGCAGAGGGAGCAACTGGGGTGTTGGCATGCAGCATCTTCCATTCATGAAACACACATCTGTCTATAGAGAAGACTAGTCTCTTTGTGCTTAGTTGTATTTCAGATATAAAAGTCATTATTTTGATAAACTTTACACCTCCATATATATATTTTTTTTTCATGACAATAGTGGCATATCTGCTCTACAAAGCCACAATGAGAACCATAGGCATAACATTGTGACCACATAGAATGCACTCAAACCTTTATATCAGACCCAGCATTAATTAGTCTTCTGTGGTTTGAGCTACACTCACTTGTCTGTTAGATTTAACCCACAAAAGACAGTCTTTTCACCCCATCTGACACTGGTTCACCACTGTTCACTTATCGACAGTGACCACTGCAGACACAAAAGTGAGTGCTCTACCCAGGCATCACAATTAGGCCAGTGTCAAACTTATTCAAATTGTTACACTTTTCCTGCTTTGAGTACATGACATTTGAAGATAGAATGTTCACTTGTAGCCTAATAATATACATCCCACCCAGTCGAGAGTTATCGAAGTGGACATAATGATATGCCAGATCTTTGTGCCTCAATAATCATTTCAACTCTATATTAAACCTGCACTTTGTCTTTGAAGAGCAGAAATGTGACAATGGCATAATCATAGAGTTTGCAGTTTTTTTATGATTGGCCAGAAACAACATATATTATTTAATATATATTTATATATTTGTTTTATAATTGATATATAGTGTCTTAATTTGGACACTGAAGATTATTTACACAAACACAATAGAAAAGTGCAATAGAAAATAAATTTTGTGTTTATGATTAGACTCTATTAGAAGTACTACTTTATAATGGCTTATGTTCAATACGAAGTGATTTGGATGTTGTTAAATAAAAATAATATTATATCTTTTTTTATTTAAAAGGTAGATCATGTGCTTTTAGTTTGAAGAGCTTGTTGATGAAGAAGCAGCAGTTCAGCCACAGTCTGTGTATATTCTTAGCCCATTGTCTTTGCTCCATTGAATATTTAGACACATTGATCCTACACGCCTTGTCCACTGAGGAGTTGATGCAGCATATCCATAATAACGGCAAAGTTGGCAAGAGTATGGAAGAAAGAAATCTGGGCGTCTACTAAGGACACAAATATAGTTCCTTTTTAAACATCCTTTCCACTGTTATTTCAGCTTCTGTGTTGATGGTCAGAACTGAAATGAGTAGTTTGGGATTGGCGCCAGTATTGTCCAGGCTCAGCGAAGGTCCGGAGGTGACTTTTCGTAGGATTTCAACAGATCAACTATGTCTTGGTGGGCAGCTCCTTTGGCCACCGTCAGAGCAGTCTGTCCATTCTGTGAGGGTACAGAGAAAGGAAATATTATCGAACCATGACAAACTCAATCAAGCTTTGCAGTGACTGTTGTTCTCCTGATGGAGGCAGTGTCGTGTTGGAGTAAGACATTGAGGCCCACAATTGCATCTACATTGAATAAAGCATCATAAATATAAAATTAAACCACCAATATTATAAGGTGGTTTTAATATGAAAGTGCCACTGGGCCTTTTTTTATAACCAACACTTTATATAGTATAAAAATGTACAGAAATCTATGTACATAAACAATTAGAAAACACTGCAAAATGTGTGAATAGAAACAATTACTGTCCAATCTTGCAGAGCCCCACCATGTTGCGTTCAAAATCAATACATGTTCTGTGAAATCTTTGTGCCACAGTAGCAGCAACTAAAATTGAATCTCACCAGCTTTGTGTGTGTCCGCTATCACTCAAGTAAACTCATTTTGTGGCTGTTGTGTTATAGTCCTTCACACACCCATGCTTAGCAGTATTGAACTATACAATATTTCAGCTGTAAGACTTTTAAAGTAAAAGCCTGACCCTACACTTAGTTCACTAATTGAATGTAATTATGCTGCTACTCAATGTTTGTCTGAACTTTTTAGATTTTTGGTTTGGATGCCCTCAATTAACTCCCCAAGATGCTATTCTTTTGCCTTTCAATTTGGTTAGTTGTTAGAACTGTATTGAGACAAGACTAGACCTAGTACAAAGTAGAAGATATAACAGGGCCTTCTAGAAAGGAGTTAATGGATCTCTCTGAGTGACGTCTGCATGTCCCCCCCTTGGCGTAGTAGGTTCTCTATGGCTTCCTTACACCATCCAAAGATATGCACGTGTTAGGATAATTGGTGAATCTAAATTGCCATCAACATTATGGACTACTCTTAAGTTAAAAATGACCAAAAGCATACATTGCATACATTAGCTTGATAAGCTGTATGCTGCATGACATCAGCAACAAGCATTAAATAAAGTCACTATTAGACATTATTTTTACAGCCCACATATCGCCCACATATACAGTATAATCAGCTGAAAAATCCTATTAGTATTGAAATCTTCTGCATCTGCCCAACCTGTCATTTAGAAGGACTGAGCCTTACACTGTGCATAGCTTGAAGACGTAGTATGTGGTTGGAGCTATGCATTGGTTAAAGCACACAGCTGTACATTTCCCAGTCGGCCTAACACGCAATGACTGTGTTTGTAACTTCCTGCCTCTTTCCTGCCGAGCGCCCCGCTGTTTCCAATTTGTTCCCCTCATCAAACACCATATATTAGATCTTACAACAACTACAAACTCCAGCAGACAGACAAAGCGCCGAGCAAGCAAAACCTAAGTCCCCCGGGTCTCGCAGATGTCTCAGAACAGTGTGAATGTGTGGTCTACAATGCTTTTATTTATTAAATCTTCTACGTGCCATTTCCTGGACTGTGGGCCGTGTCACAAACACAACTAAATGTAGTGTTTAGGTGTCAGAGCTGCAAAGCAAACAACTGACCGGAGACACGCATTGACTTACAGGTTGTAAAGATAACACATAGGTTAGACAACAGTCCACAAAACAATATGCTATAAATTCAGTCCAGGTTGTTGCAAATTGCTTTTGCTGCATAAAGCATTTACTAACAGACAAGCTGCGCAACACTTTTATACGACTTTAAGTAATGTTTTATGGAAATGTAGGGAATTGTAGCTGCATTATATATGATGATTTAAGTATCTAGGAGTTTATTATAAAAGATTGGAGAGACTTTTGGGGAAGACTGTACATAAATGTTTTGACAAGACATGAACATAGGTTAGTCAAAATAGCATTGACACCAAGAACCAAGGACAGCCATTCTTTCCACTGTGTAGTACATCAAACAAGAGCTTGTTTTTTTTATACACCAAAAACAGATTTCTTTCTTGACCCATGTGGAAACCCCGTGGCATGGACAGAGGCTAGTTTCAGAAAAAAGTCAAACTTCTGGGTCTCTGCTCTAATTGATTTTTGCACCTTCACAGTCATGTCCCAGTCACCTTATCAGTGAGGCTCATGTCGCAGCGGCCGGTCTCCAGCAGCAGCCTGGTGATGTGGACATGTCCGTGCTCGCCGGCGCACATCAGGGCCGTGGAGCCTTCTCGGTCCTGAGCGTTCACATCCGCGCCACAGCTCAGCAGCAGCTTCACCATGGCAACACGGCCATGGCTCACCGCGAGCATCAGCGCGGTCTGGCCGGCCTAAAGGGAGTGTGAAATATAGGGGAGACAGTGAGAAGTTGAATTTAACACTGATGAAAAAGTCAAGCCAAGTCTGTAGGCTTCTGTCACAACAATTCCACTCCAGATATTTCTTGCTCACTTTTCATTTTGTAAGTTAATCAAGTTCATTCTGAATGCATTCCTACATTACAGCATTTCTTAAGATTTAACACTCAAAGTCTGGAAACAAATAACTAGAAATCTGGATCCAGGCTACAAAGAAAACTGTGCCACAACAAGAGTTTTCAGATCCTGACCTGCAGCTGGTCTCTTTGTAATGTTGGCATCCTAATACAGATGACCTTGCTGTTTACAAGGAAAACATGCTGATGGTAAGAGTAAGACTACAAAGTGCCATTCAAGAAACCTGCTCGCACAACACAATTTTGTTACACCACACCTCTCGGTTCTACAGGGATGCAAAAAATTACAATGCATCCTCATGCATACTGAAATATCTGCACTGTTAACTAACATGGTCAACAGAGACAATATCAGTGTTGCAGGCAGTTCTCATAAGTCTCTGATGATATAATAGGTTAACTGTAAAGTAATTCAAATTAGTATTAAGATAAGAATGTGATAATCTTCCACAATTGCATATGCCAGACCTTACTGTAGTAAAAATACACTGCTTTACATGGCAGTTTTACTTTAGTATTATTTATTTGTTGAAATTACTTTACTTGCATGTTAAACAAGACATGGAAGCCATTAACTATAGAGCAAACATTTTCTTGCACTGGGATTGTCACAACAGCAGTCACTGTATTGTACCCTTTTCATCTCTACCTCAGTCATTTTGTTTTAGAGCCAGGGCAGTTCGTCATGAATCAGTAGTTTTAAAGTTAAGTACCTGTCGTGAGCGAGTGTTGATGTCACCCAGTCTCAATAGTTGTTCCGCCACCTCCAGATCATCTGTACTGTCAGCAGCTGTTAGTGCGGCCAGCATCACAGGAGTGTATCCAGCCTTGTTCACGTTGTCGGTCTCACATAGCCCTAGAAAATGATGATTTTTGTATATCAAAGTTATTCATTCATTCATAATCTTACACTTTTATCATTAGGGCTTGTGTGTACCTGAAGCCTATATCAGAAACTATGGGCCTTTAGCAGGGAACACTCTAAACAGTAGCCAGTTAGTTAGCAGTGTTAACACAGAACATTCATTCCTACATTAATTTACTAAAGGCAATGTTAAAGTCATGATGTTGGAGCACACACGGTAACACGAGGAGGACATGCAGACTCTACTCAAAGCACCTGCCGATAATCCTACAGTATATTCATGAGTTAACCTTTTTAGAAATTACCCCTGCCTGCATTCACTTCATTATGACAGTCTGAAATGCCAGACAGGTCAATACAGCTTATATCGGTGGTTAACAGGGTAGTTACTTTGACACAACTTAACTGTAACGCCAACAAAATGCCAAATCTAGTGAGTGGAAGAGATGAGATACTAATGATGTTGTGGGGATAAAGCAAGTTGTCTGATAACAAGAGGGCTGGCAGTTCCAATCCCTGCTCATACTGGCATTGTGTCATTGGGCAAGACACTTTATCCACCAGCCTCCGGTGTAGCACTGGTGCATGAATGTGTGAGTGTGAATGGGTGGATGGTTTTGTGACGTAAAGCTGTAAATATAAAAGCAATACGCCCTGGACTGTATTTTATAATGTGGTGCACTTGGAGATGAATATTGCCTATGGTTTTTGGCATTTTTGAGAATCAGTTTTAAGAAAATGACAAGCCTGTTTATAGTCTACTTTTGTGGGAGGTATGTAAATGCCTATATAAGTGCATTTTACAATCTAACTTTTTTGAGTCTCACCAGTATCTAGCAGCAGTTTGACAACAGCAAAGTTGGAGTGTGAGACGCTGTAGTGGAGCGCCATATTCCCGTTCCCATCTGTCAAGTTAACCACGTACGGCAGCAGTGTGGGGGTGGTCAGGCCCACTTGTCTCAGGTACAACCTCACTGTGTCAACCTTGGACTCTTTCTGACTGGAGACTCTGAACCACTCCTGATAGAGCACCACCAGAACCTGGCGCTAAATGAAATGAAAACAAAAGGAGCATAGGTTATGAATGAAAAAGCAGCCAGTGGCACCATTTTTACAGAATCGTTTTTACTGTTCGGGCTGTAGTGCTTGCTGCCAGCCTGAGGAACAAGGCTAAAACTGCCCACGTTATTGTAGTTGTAAGTCACAGAGCTGAGAAAGAACCTAAAGCAGTTTCTCACCATAAGCAAAACATTAGTTAAATTATTGTATATATTTAACAGGAGAATGTGCAGACCTTCCCTAGTATTAGATAAAGATAGAATACACAGTGACATACTATGTAATAACCAGCTTGCTTATGATGGACTTTTAGCATCCTAGTATGAACGATTTTTATATTGTCGTTTTATGCTGGATGCCCTTCCTGATGCAACCTCCTTATATATCAAGGACTACATTGGCTTGTGATGTCCTGTAGTTGGACTGATGTGAAAATAATGCTTTAAACTGGCTACATGAGTAATTAAGGTCCTTACCATTTCTTTATCAGGAGAGGACACCTCCTCCATCCGGTCTTTCACGTAGAGACAAGCATCAACAAATCCCCGATCAACTCTCTCACTTCAAACACAAAACAAAGACAAAACCTGAGTTCTTGATTATTGGACTGGATCACATATGCAAACACTTTTTATTTTATGTACATTCCCCTAACACAGTAAATCTAAAGCTTAAGGGCATGCACACAAAAGACAAATTTGACACATTGAAAACACATGCAAACCTCAGTCATAATACTGATATCAGGGTTCAGTAACACCCAGTCCTGCTCATCCATCACCAGTTATTGTGGACAGGTCTGAGTTATAATTCACAACGTACGCACATGCACACACACAGGTAGAGATGATAAGACAGCAGAGTGATGGATTAATATGGGCCCGCTGTTCAGGAACCCCATTTGACTGACCCTTGGGCCCTAAGACCTGTACACAGATCTGACACGTATCAGAAAACAGCCACTGATGAATACAACACTGTGGGCTTTATAATTAATTTAGTTGCACTGACAATGAGAGGAATGTAAACTATAAACCTAAAGTGAATACAGCTTATATGGCATAGGCTTACTGTCTTAAACATTCAGTCTCACTAATAGCCTCTAGAGTACTAAATGTACTGGCCACTTTATTAGGTAGAATGGATCCATTGCATAAAATGGCAAACGGTTAATCAGAAAAATTATTTTGGTAACATGTTGAAAACAAACCTGCTGAAGTTCAAACAACATAGTATAAGAATGATGAAGATCAGTGACTGAGCTGGTATTTCAAAAATGACTACTGAGGCTTTTATGTTGAACTATTTCTATGCTCCAAATAAGACCTGCCTAACAATCCATTTTAACAAACCAAAGTGATATATTTACCCATCTTCTTCTAGGACCACCTCATGCTCAGGTGTTGTGTCCAGCAGCCCTCGTTCACTCTCCTTCTCCACCACCTCTGCACTGGTCGCCCCCTGTGCTTCGGCTGGCACCTGGACCTCTGTATCTTTCACTTCTTGTGTTTCTGGCTTTGTCTCCTCAGTCTTCTCTGGTTTAGGCTCAGACTCCTTCTCTTTCTCCACCTCTGGCTCTGAACTGTCCTCTTCTTCAACTTCAACCTTTGACTTCTCATCTCCACTAGACTCTTCGCTGGACGTGGTTTCGTAGCTACAGGTGAACCATAGCAAGAGAAAGCATACTGTAGATTAGTGCATCCCTGTATAGGTATGTGAAGCCTATACAGAATTGAATCTTATCATTTGATACTATGGCTTTTCCTAGGGATTGAAAACAGCAGTTGAAAAATGAATTGGGTAGACTAAAAAGCAAAGCAAATCATTCAGTATATAATCTATCCTATGATTTCAACTATTTTGAGTAGTGCAAAGACTTTCTGCTTCTTCTTGTCTGATTTATGGTTTTATATTAGATCACATTTGCCAGACAAAAGGAATCCACCAATCCCTGACTAATACCGAATAGGACTAGCCTTGAAGTTATTATATATAATTATTTTTTTTTACTTTGAACAAACATTGAATCCTTGACCTATCCACAATGGTGCAATCAAGTTCTGGGTTCTATTGACTTTACTCTTGGTGAATAACGTCTTTTGCTATGCCCAATTACTCTAGCTGCTATTTGTCGGCCATTAAATAGATGTTTACCTACATAGAGCCTGGCTAGTACTTAACAAAATAAACCCGCTTCAGCTTTTCATTTTCCATTGGATGCCACCAAAGGAACCTCATATAAAACAACTCTGATGTATTCCCAAAAAGACACACTGCATGCTGTGAATCTAACTACCCATAGTACTACATATTTGTACCCTATAGCTTGGCAAATATTTTGAATGATTTAAAGTCAACACAGACCAAAGGTAATGAAAATACTAACAGGCCATTCCCTCCTGGCACTGAACCATGAAAAGATGTGTGTGTGCAACCAACCCTTGGCCCATACATCCAACATATCCCTCACACTGGTTAAACATAAACAAAAATCTAAACACTGGACAAGACCTACCCTTGTTTTGTAATGGAAGCTGATGATATATATGAAATACGGTTGGTTGCTCATATAGTATGGCCTCTCTGTTTTGGGTTGATGGGGGATACCGGAGTACCCCGAGGAAACCGGGGGCTTCTTGCTGTGAGGCGGCAGTGCTAACCACTGCACCACCGTGCCACTGTGTAAACTGGGCCTAAAAGATCATGGTTAAACCTGCCTCATGCCCTAAGAAGCTGGGCTATGCTATGACCCCCTACAACTGCTACCCCATGCTTTACAGGTGAGAGCATTTTTAGCCACAGTTGCCCTAGGGCAGACTGACAGAAACCTGGCAGCCAAACCAACAGCAAGCATACACAAGGACAATCTCACTAACACATTAATATTGTGGGTAAAGTGACTTGACCAAGGATCCAATGTCAGTATGACAGATCGAACTACCACTCTACTACCTACGGACACAGCTTTGCCTGAATGCATGTGCTGCACTCTGACAATAACAAACATGGTGCTGCCCAGTTTTTTTTTATCACAGAAGTGTCACGGTGCCACCAATAGGCCCGGCATACATATGTTTGTTAATGCCTGCTGGACAAATCCTATGCTTGTTCAGTAATGAAACTTGATCATACTTTTAAAGACGTGGGTGGTTAATGGGATCACTGAGCTGCAAAGTGCCTCTGTGAAGGATCAGATAGAGTCTATATTGAATGCCACTGATTCATGATTATTTCTAGATAAACACACCACATCTTAAGAGGTGTTTAGGGGCCGCAGCATTCCCAGGATTCCCAGAAAGAACTCTAGGGAGGCAGAAGATGAAGTTGATGAGCCAGACAGACGTGGTGGCCAGATGCATGAAAACTGCCAGAATAATATTGTTCTTTGATGTATCTGTCTCATTAAAAAGTGTCTGCTTAGTTTAAAACAATATTTGGGGGAGGTTGTTTTGACTGTCAAGATATTGATCGGCTTTCATTACTCACGCACACAGAGGTAGGTAGAGTTGCAAAATATGTACTCAAATTTCAGCATAGTTAAAATGCATTCATTACATTTCATACGTTGTGCAATCTTCTGTAGTGTTCTGACTTGGATGAAAAAAAATGTAAATAGCCCATAGTGAATGAATGAGAATGCGAGAATGGTAGTCTGTCAGAATCAACTGTGATGAACTGGCCATAGTGTGCCCCGCCTAAGGGCCAAAGTAACTGGGTAAAGCTCCAACCCTGTGCACATCCTAACTGAAATGAGATGTAGTGAAGTTATCTACTGGCTGAAGGTTTGGTGGTTTGATCCCAGTGTCTTTGTGCCGTTGGAAAAAACACTTCTAGTGCACATTATGGCTGTCAGTCTGCTCTCGGGCAACTGTGGCTATGGAGCTAGATTACCACCACCAGTGTGTGACTGTGGAGTGAATGAATGATGGACTTGGGACTTAGTAGTAAAGCACATTACTATTGTACAGGTGGATGCATTCTATGTTAAAAGGCTTGTTACTACCAGCCTTTGCTCAAACTCCACAGCCTACTTAAACCATGTGTGCATATTGAAGCAAACATAACCTTGACAAAGCGCTGATAGCTCATTATTTGTTCAGGAGATGTTTACAGATCATGTTAACGTAGGGAGGAAGGAACAGACCTCACAGCAAAGGGGAGCAGGTCATAAAACACAGAGGCTCGTGAATGTCATTTCAATGTTCTCTGTTCTGGGGTTGAGTTCCTTAATTTAAGTCAAATAGAACAATACACAACTTCCTTCAAGCAACAAGGAATTTCTGGAATGTACTGTTGATATTTTGGGGAATTTGGAAGATGAAGGTTAAAGGGCAGCTCACCTGTAGACACTGACTCTGATGATTAAAATGGTCTATACATTCTTAGCAACAGTATATGAATAATTGATTATATATATGCTGTTAAGGTATACTTTATTGTCCCCATGAGGAAATGTTTTTGTGCATTTGACCTCCCAACACCCTTCTGACCCTCCTCCAGATCTTGAGCCAGGATCCTGGTTAGCACCAAGCTAGCTGATTCCCTTTTGTGCATGTTTTTGGGTAGGAAAACCAACCCAGACACAAGATGAACACAGAAAAGCCTTCTTGATGTGACACTTTGCCAATGCTCAGTGATCATGACTTTCTGGTTCTGGTGAACATTGTTTGTATTTTTTAAGTGTCATGTAAAAATATAAAATAAGTCATCTTTTGAAAATACTGATTATCATGATGCAAGCTATTATTTACAACTGTCTCCTAAAATACTTGGAGTATTTTGTCACAGTTCTCTGGCTAAACGGATAATCGTGCAGAAGCCCCATTAAACCTGAGAACTAATGACATGTAATCCCTGTTTTTCAAATGAATCAGAAACAAAATAGCTGCATTTAATTACTCACCCACAACATCAGCAAATTACCCTGTAGGTATTTATCAGTTTCAGTCGGAGCAAAGCACGCTGCCACACTTGTATATTAATCAAACTGATTAAAAAGATCTTCTTACCCTCCGTTCACCCCGACAAACTTCAGGTTCTTCTTGGCTCCCTTGCTCCCCTGTTTGTCTGCAACACCATTTTTCTTCATAATTGATTTGAGACCTGCTATAAAGAGAAAAGGGAGGGACAGGAAGCGAGAGCAGTGGATGAGAAAAGAACATGAAAGGTGTGAAAATTAATTAGATTTCACAAAACAGTGAAAACACATGTGAAACACTGACCTGTCAATCAACCGGTCGAGGTTTACTATTTATTGAGAAAATAATGTAGCTCCATGTTACATCAACTTGATTAATGCAATTTGATGTTTCAGCCTCCAAACCACAGCAAGTGGTCTTTAATCATCTTGTACAGGTAAAACTACTGCAGCCCTTTATATTGTGCTGTTTGAGCTCACAAGCAGGTAATTAGGTCTACCTAATAAAGCGGCCAGTGAGGGTATAAGCTGTATTGACAACATACAACCTTGACATTGTAAGATGTATATGTAAATATCTTATAATTGATTCAGCATGTTTTTGCTGACTCAACTTGGCTTTTATCCCTGTTTTGCTGCCTAGATGTGATACAAAGCGGATCAAGTGCAAAGGCTGTTGGATGTTTTATGCAAAGACACAAAATTTGGCACTGACCCAAAAACAAGAAGTGCAAAGATCCATGCGACCACCATCTTGAAAGAATAATGCTTTTAGATACAGTATCTCTCACAGGAAAACAAGGCAGAGAGATCCACTCACTGGCCACTTCATTAGGTAGACCTGTCAGCTATGCTTATATGACAAACTGAAGCATCAGAAAGATTAAGAAAAGGGGTGATTTTTTTAATAACAAGAGCTACAAATGACTATCTGTGAACGCAGAAAACATGAAGCAGGGTGGACACAGTATTTTATCACGTACATGGTTTACCCAAATGTGGCCAGTGAGTGTATGATCCACTGAAATACCTCTGTTTTTGTTAAATGCCTCATGAATCATTTTGATAAACCAAGCTTCTCTTGTCTGATCTGAACAAATAAGTCTGAAAGCTTAACTTGAGTGGTAAAATATTTTTGTTCCTAATAGATCAATTTCATGGACTCTGATGGGATTTCTACAATATCAACCTAGCAAAGCAGCTACATTTACCGACAGTATATTTTGGCACACATACAGTTCATGCTTCGGACTTAAAAGCAGTCTCCTGGCTATACTACTCCCACGCTGAACTTAAAATGAACCATGAACATATGTGTTTGATAGTGTAGCTGAAACCCCCAAGCTATAAAAGGACATCAAGAATAAGTGCGGGATTACCATTGACTATTTGATGCTTTTACCTAGGTTTGGGTGATGCTACTAAATACCAGTAATTCTTTCTGGTATGATACGAATATACCATAATACCTTTGAACAATACATTTTTGATCAGTAACACAACTTATACTGTATCTGTGACTGTGACGGTGTTGGTTTATATAAGCAAACGTGCCTTCTGTTCCGGGGCCGATCATTAGAAGTGTTTAGGACTGTGCTTTCAGTCAATGAATAATATGTGGGAGCAGCAGTGGGTAGAAGGGACATTAAATTATATGGTTCATAACACTTATTGGATGTGTCTGGCCCCGGGAACAAATAATGAAGTATCTAAAAGTGGTTATGAGCCAGGAAGCAGGAAGAAAAAACATTGAATTTTAAACATGCATTGAATCACTACTTTTCATCTCCTGTATGTCTTGAAATTTAATATTGATAGTTGTTGACAAAAATACAGATTGACAATGATTGTTATTGATTTTGTATTATATTTTTAACATTAAAACAATGGTTTGGAGTTATTGGTACTGAGGAGAAGCCTGGGTTCAGCAGAGATGCAGAGAATTAGGAATACAGTACATCAGTTGAACAGCTCGTTAGATGTTTTGTTTTAGAGATAAAGTCAGAGAGTCAGAGAGGCCAGAGTGTGATGTGTTGCACATGTATAGAGGACAGCGTATAAGAGGGACAGTGTATATAGTGGTAAAATAAATACAGACTCCTAGATGAGGACCTAAGGGGAAATCTATGCATGTAGTGAAAGCTGACATAAAGTTATTTTGCGTGAGAAAATAGGATGCATGAGGGTTAGCTGGAGGCAGGTGGCTATGGTGACCCCTACTTATAATTAGCCCACAGAAACAAATGACGATGCCTATTAAAAGCCCTTGACATTATTACTTTGAAAACATATGATAGGGTCAAATATAATGTATCAAGCAAAAACAGTATACAGATATATTTCAACACATATAGCATTGGTGATGTGGTGGACAGGGTCAAATCTGAACCCCAGGCCTTACCTTGCTCCTGCTGTTGTTTGGCTGCAGCTGCTTTCTGTCCTGGGGAGTAGAAAGCAGACAGGACACTGAGGGAGCTGACCAACTGACTCTGGATGGAGCTCATTTTGGAAGGACCTGCTTTCCCTGCTGGTTTACCCCCTGTTGAAGCGACAGGGGCAGCTTTTCCCGTTGCTTTGGCTGCAGTAGCCTTGCTTGGCTCTGCTTTCTTGGCTGCCGGCTGTTTCTGAGGCGTGGTAGTTTCTTGCTGAGTGGCCGTCTGCTGCTGCTGAGCTCCTGATCCACTGCCCAGCTGCGCCCACTGCTCGCCCAAAAGCCCCGTGAGCCGCGTTACCACCTGTCCCAAAGCGGCAGGCGAGGTTGGTGACTCGCTTGAACCTTTTCGAGCCATCTCCCCACTGTCCCGACGCAATGCTTTACCTTCTTCTGAACCACGACGCTGGGCTGCTTCACTGGACCCTCTACGTAGTGATGGTGTCTCCTCTTTGTGCGGTTGAGTTTCGGCTGAACTTCTCCTAGACCCCTGAGATGGGACATCCTGCGATCCTTGGCGAGTGGGGCGCGAACTGGGCTGAGATCCACCTTTTTGTGGAGCTTTGACCTCTTTCGAGTTCCTTCGAGTTGTTGAGGTTTGAGATTGGATAGACTTTGGCCGGGTTGAAACTTCACTAGCTGTCTTCTGTGATTGAGGTTTGGATGTTGTAGTTTGTTCTTGGCTTGATGGCGGTTTCTCCTCTTTCTTCTTTTCGACTTTCTCTTTGACTTGAGGCACGGGGCTGACTTTCTGCTGCTCTGGGACCTTTGCAGGGGTGGGAGCTGGAGGTTCAGGTGTAGCAGTTACCTCATCTTTTTGGGACAGAGTGGTTTTCTGAGCTGCAGGCTGAGGTGCCTCTTGTTCTTGTGATGTGATAGCTTTCTGAGTTGGAGATGGAGCTGCCCCCTGTTCTTGGGGTGGGGTATTCTTTTGAAGTGGAGGTTGCTGGGACGCTTGGGTTTCGCTGGAAGGCCTGCGAGGACGGACAGGTGCTGTTTGCTGTTGAGTGGTTGTAGGTTGGGGTTGCTCGGCTGTAGGTCTTCTTCCTCTTTGTGGTCGCACGGGAGCAGCTGTTTTTGGATCTTCTACAGCCTCAGTGACCACAGGCTCTTTGACTTTAGCTGGAACTTCATATTTCTCTTCTTTCTTAATCTCTGGTTTATCAGCTAAAACCTGCTTCGTCTCCTCAACTTCTTTTTTCAATTCAATTTTTTGATCAACTGTCTGCTTGATTTCAGTTTCCATCTCCACTGTCTTTTCCTCCTTAGTTTCCACAATATCTTTTTCAACAATTTCTTTATTTTCTATGTCTTGGTTTTCAGGCATTGTACTAGTGACCTCTTCAACTTTGCTTTCTACATCTAAAACAGTAGGTTGTTCATATTTGATTTCTGCTACAACAGCCAAACTCTCTGTCTCTACATTTGCATTCACCACACTTTCACAAACTTTCATTTCCAGCTGTATTTCTTGACTTAAGTCTGCTGCTTCCACTGTTTGACTGACTACAGCATCTTGTACCTCTTCCACTCTTCCCCCAATTGCTCTTTCCCCCTCCGCAATACGATCTATTTCAACATGTCTTTCTGGGTTGTTGTCCGGTCGCCTATTCATTTCCGTTTCAGTTTGTTGATCTGTCCTTTGTGCTGCTTCTGTCTCGGTCACCGTATCCACTGTGCCAACTCTTTCAGTCTCAGTCCCCCTGTCTACGCTACTGGTCCTTGGTCTCATGGGATGGTCCGTCACCGTTTCTGTTTGGGCTTCAGTGACTTGGTTGACCCTATCTGCCAATGGTGTCTCGGTCATTTGGTCTTGAGTGATAACCCTTTCTGTTTCTGTGCTTCGCTCCATGCTATTGGTCCTAGGTCTTGGTTGAGTCGCTGCTGCGGCTGCTTCTGCTACAGCCATCTCAGTCACCTGGTCAAGAAGAGTGTCCACTAAATTTGCCTCTACTTTTGTATCTATGCTTTCAGATGTTTGAGGTTGGGGCACACACACTTCAATGCAAATTTTTTCAGTGTCTGTCCCCTGGTCAACCTTAACGTGTGACTCAGTTTCTGTCTCCTGATGGGAAAAGTCCACTCTTTCAGTTTCTGTCCCGGTATCAATGCTTTCTCGTCTTGGCCTTTCGCTTATTTCTGGACTACAAACTCTACTACATACTTCACTCAATTGCAGTATTTTCTCCTCTTTTACCTTGTTTTCTTCTATCTGGTCATGCAAAAGAGAATTAGTTCTTTCTAACTGCTCTGTGGCTTGAGTGAGTTTAACCTCAAGTACCCTCAATTTCTCTTGTAGTCTCTCTACGCTGTCCACATCTTCAGCTTTCCCTTTTTTTCTGACATCTTGACAACTACTAATCTTTGTATCTGTTTCTCCCTCCCTAAGTGATATAAACTTTTGTCCTGTAATTTCCTCTGATAGCTTTTGTGCCGCATGCTCTAATGGACGCACTAATGTGTCTTTTTGTTTATCTGATTGTTGTGACTGCGCCTCTTGAGCTTTGATTTCTCGCTCCGACAACCGACACACTTGCTCTTGTCCTGAAATCTGCACCGCTCCCCCCTCTTTTGGAACCACTCTCCCTCCTTTCTCTTGCCCTGTCACTGGCTTTTTAGGCCTAGTCTCTGGAGATTGAGTCTTCAAAGATAACTTAAGCTCTTGTGTTGGCCGGTGCCCTTGTTGCTGTGTCCCAACATCTTTACTTTCTGTAGAAACTTGTGCTTGCATCTGAGCTTGGAGCTGGAGAAGTAGCTTTTCTCTTTCTTCCCTTAGCGAACATATCTGAGCTTTTAATTCTGGGATAGTTTTCACTTGTTCTTCTAACTCGCGAACCCGTTTCAAAGCCACGGTAATCTGTTGGTGCAGCCCGGTCCGATCTTGGGGAACACATCGTCTTTCTGTAACGTCCGGTGAAGCTCGAAACATGTTTTCAGATGAGCCATTTTCTGGTGTGACCAAAACTGGGCTACTGGAGTCAGAGCCTTTCCTTTGCTGTATCGTAATGGGCATGCTGGATGCTCGGAGTAAATTTGGGCGGTTTTGACTGTCCACTGTCACCTTATCTTCAACCCGAGCCCCAACACTTGCTTCTTCTCTTGGCTTTGGTGAGACGTAGCCAGTGCCCTGATTTGATGTACCCCTGCTGCTCTGGCTTGTAGACCCGGTAGCCTCACCTGCCCTGAAGTCAAAAATCTGCTGGACCTCAGTGACCCGTGATTTTGGTTTAGGACCCAGGGTGGATGTCCCAGACCATGCAGTGCTCTCTTTTGGAACAGGTCTGACTCCATGCCCGGGGAGGCTGAAGTTTCGAGGCAATGTGCTGAACTTGGGTGGACCTTTAATCCTCCGTTGGATGTGAACTCTTTTGATGGTGTTTCCTTTTTCAATATCGTCCACGTATTTGAGGAAGTCCAGGTCCAGATGGAAGCCATAAGGAGTCTCCACAGAGTAAGGCAGTTGCTTTCTCTGCACACCGGCCTCACCGCTCTTGGCCTGAACACCATTGGCTGTGACAAAAATAAAACACAATCAATAGAAAAATCTATAGTTGTCCTTCTACCACTACTACTATTACAAATAATCACAGAGGTAATGGATATAGCATGGATAAACAACAAAATGACTATTTGGAGCTCTCAGAACAGACTCTAGATAGTGATCAGTGCCATTATTCTTATCCACACACTTGTACAGATAGACTGCACACATGGGGCTTCATTATGTAAAACCATATTACTTACCGGGAAGCAATTATCATGCAGTGATTACGCCAAAGCAAGCTATTCTGTATGCAAAATGCTACACACCATGAGAGACAGTGGGCGGTTATCACCTGGAGGAAATAAAGCCTTCACTGCAGACATCTCTTTCTGGAGAATAAAGTTAACTGCTCTGCAATTTATTCAACTTTAAAATGTTTAAACCACGAGTACCTTTTTAATCCATACAAATGACTGTACAAAGTTTACTTGTGTGAATGGAGGCTCTGAGATGCTCACCACTTTTTTTGTCCATAATGGGAGGAAGAGTTGTTGGTCATTGATTTGTGTTTACCACAGTTGGAGCAGGCAGCCTGAAAAGAGAGAAAAAAAAATAGGATTAATTAAGACCACTGGGTGTTTAGATTACACTTCACACATTTGCCGAGCCAAAAATACACTAACATTTGAAGAAAGCAGGTAAAAGTAAGACGGATAATAACAGCCATGTGCACAATATTAATTAGACTTGTTTAACAGGTAAATTACATTATTTATTACATTAAACATTATTTTATAACCAAAGGCACTGACAGCAGTATCCGCCTTGCCCACCTAGACTGAAATAGCTGTTGTAAAACCGACACTAAACACAAGTGGAATAAGCTCCATTCAGAACCACTTTGATTCATTTGTTCCAGTTGAAAGAGCCACAAAACCGAAGCAAGACGCCCCATTTTAAAAAAGCACAAAGCAAAGATAATCGAGGTGTTGAAATCAAAACTTTAAAAAGGTTATATAAAGCCTCCTAATGAAATATCCAATAGTCATAATTAAACCCAGAGAGCCCACCCAACCTTGAATGCGCAGCACAATTTGAATCATATTAAATGAACACTTTAAGCCTTACGGCCAAATGCAGATTGTTTAGCAAATAGGCGCACACATTATTCATGCTATTTCCATGGCCATTTGTGTCACCAGAGAAAATGTCCAATATAAAAGACAAAGGCCTTGAGTGCCTGAAGCGCTGGTTTAATTCGTGTTAGGGTTCAAACATACGAAGCAGTCAGAGAGGTGCAAATGAGCATCATCTTAATGTTCATTCGTTCATTCAGAAGGTGGCTCATTACATTATTCACATTATTGCATGATTGGAAACAGTTTAATATAGCTCTCAATATATTAGTGTAGGTACATAAATAGCAACCAGGAAGTAAGCAATCCTGCTATGAATTCCTTTGTCATTTTTTACCTGTGTGCACTTTGCAAAATGATAAAAAAGAATAAAAAACTCTCGATGGGATAGAGACACGGTCTTTTCCACAGGCTGCTCTCTCTTTTTGAAGATTGCTTTGATGTCTGGAAAAAGAAAGGGAACTTACAGCTTCACACATACTGTATCACTTCAAAAGAACATGATTCAGAAAAATACTCTCACAGCTCAAAGACACCTTACATACATCAACAAGTCACTCTCCTCCACCACACAGACACACAGAGGGCCATTTTCAAGTACCATTCGATCCTGAACCTAACGATATCTTAAAATGGCATACACAATTGCATTTGAGAGGAAGTGATGATAATGTATTATTATTCATTAGGGCATACTCATCATGCTTGTATTGCTGCAGATTTATTTTGGAGTTAGCTACAGGCGTCACAAGAGTATGGTGTCCAGGGAATCTAGACATTTTGTGACATTTTGCAAGGCAAGCATTTCATGATGTTGAGGTGAGGAGTGGCCCCCACTGACTCAGGGACCTCTGCTGGAACTCTTCAAGCAACAGCAAATTCAATTTCACAAGTTAGCTTTTCTAGGCACTCCAGAGGATACACAATTAAGTCCATTATCCACGCACACACTGGTGGTGGTAAGCAATATCTATAGCCACAGCTACTCTAAGGCAGACTGATGGAGTTATGTCAACTAAACCATGATTACTCCATCTCCAACCAATACAGCACCACTATCAAACTTTTTTACAAGTATCTTGCCCAAGGATACATAAGGTAGTATGAAATGGGCAGGGATTGAACCACAATCCCAACTACCTCCACTAATGGTTGTGATCACATAAGGGAATATTGTCAAGTCTCTGATCAAATTCCTGCACCTAATGATTTTTGAAATCTCTTACACAATTTGGGGGAAGTGTAGGTAACACTGATTAATTCAGGTATATCTACTTAGCCATGCTTGTGTGTTGCTGCAGATATACAGAATACTTTGCACTTTGAGTGAGTTACCGTTTAGTGCCCAGTGAGTGTTGACATTTTGCAAGACAAGCATTTCACAAGCCAGCGATGTAATCAATCACAATGACAGCTGACCCAAACCATGACAAGCTCTATTTGTACCCCATTTCTCTCCCCATAGATGGACTTTTAATAAAGACTGGGGCTAGTGACCTGAAGCAGACTTGTTGTCACTGATAAACAGATAGACAAACTGTACAGGGCTGAAACTCATTGAACACAATGTGACAATTTGTGATTGATGCCATGACAGCAGCTTTACCGGCACATCCCACAAGGTCACAGAGCACTGGCTCTCCTCAAACACAATTGCCCAGCTGTCCTTAAGGCTTAATTAGCCGGTTTTGGAGCAGAAGAATGTAACTCGTAATTGCTGAGTGCGGGCCGACACTGCTGGCAACTGTACACACACAGTGGGCAGGCAACAAAAGCGTTGCTAATTAGATCATTATCCAAACAGCCGAGATCGGGAGAAATGTTAGACAGAAAACAGAGGTTTATAGAAAAGTGTGGAAAAATAGTTGATATGATGGGGCTCCATGATATAAATGATATAAGAAAAATATATGATTACTACGGTAGTTGAAAATGGTGGTCACTGTTAGGATAACCCTTTGCCACAGATAGTTTGACTGAACTTAACCAGATCTAAACTAAATATTAAACCAGAACTCAAACAGGACTAAACCAGGAATAAACTAAGGTTTAAACAAGCACTGAACTGGGACAATCAAGACTAAACCAGAGCTAAACGTAGGTAACCAGAGAACAAACAACAGTTACTTTTTAATTAGCACACGTTAGCTTCTTTAAGGCACTGAGTGGACAAATATTTGTGTAACTTTATTGCAAAGCTTTAGGTTTCTGTCATATGGATATTGCACTTGCCCATACTGTGAAACAATATACTGTATTGTGCAGCCCTATAGTTTATATGAGGAAAATGTTAGATGTGGTAGGCTGTGTGACAGAACATGCTAACAGTGACTTGAAGGATGAAGAAGCAGAGAAACGTCACGCTAATGATGTGCAGTTTGACAGTGTAAGAAGGAATCCTCTAATGAGAAAGACACTCCCCTGAAGTGTAAGTTACATTTTAATTAATAAGACACTTCTAAAGCAGCTGTGCTGAAGGGAGGTCAACAAATAAATGGTGTTTCATTTACAGAGATTTTGGTGATGGTGATTATAGAATGTTTGTATAAAAAAACCCTATATGTGTCATACATTATTTTGCAATCCTTAATAGACATGTAAATGCATGTAAATTCGACTAAAACTGAACAAACCTATTTTTAAATGACTTTACAAATAACCCACTCTTTGGTTTTGTTCGTATATATATATTTAAACACATATACAGACATCTCTGTTTGATTTACCATTTATCAGATATCCATGTTTCCCAACCCCCTGATGAAGATAGTTGCTATATTTTATTTGTCTTTGTGGAATGTTATTGACCCTCAGACCACCATGTAAACAAAAATATACCAAGAAAGAAATCTGTATATTCAGGATTTTTTTAAGGAGTGTCAATCATCACGATTGTGATTTAGGGAAAACGATACTATAAGCACAGTTGGTCAGTAAATGAATAAATGTATAGTTTATAATAGTTATGTTTTACTATTGTGAAATATGAGGTTAAAAGATCTATTTACTTCTACATCAAAGCATAGAAGAGCATCCATTTTGCTTAAAAATCGCCTACTGAGTTGAATGGATAATGATTCGGATCAATGTTTTAGAATAACTGCAATTTTTAGCAAAATCATCCTATCATCCTGTACACATGGGCAATGGTCAGAGATGAACTACAAGAGAAAAATCTGAACAAATCTGAACATACTTAATAGTTATTGCTAAATCAAAAAAAGATTGAAGAGGAATGCTGTTGTATCCCCCTGATGAAGGCCGGATGACTGAAACTGGTTGGGGCTAAGTGAGGCCCATTAAGACGTGCCCAAACAATAAAGGCATTTCAACAGAACAATTAAGTGACAATAAGAGAGTGCCTTGGTTTTACAATTGTTAAATATGATATAACATGGAAAGTAAAAAAAAAACAGCATACAGTATAATAGTCTGGCCTCTTAAGGGACACGGTGCAATCTCTCAACACCAATCCAATAACCCCAACAGGCTGTCAAGGGACCACAACACTGTTCTAATGTGTGGCCTGCTCGGAAAACTCACAGTACAGTTAATAAACCACCACTGACAAGCTGTTTTTTAAAATGTCATCAGAAGAGACCTTAGCTTAATATCCAGTAGTCTAAAACAACAGAGCTAACACTACAGAGGTTAAGTTCACACCCACTCACTATTTTACACACATACACACACACACACACACACACACACACACACATACACACACACATGCATTGGCACAAACATAAAATTGCTGCTGACCCACCTATGTACCAAGAGAGGGAAACACATTAATTGAATGTCATGGGTCATTACATTGGGGAGCCTGTTAAAAAGAGATTGAATTAGTTTTCTACATTGACACAGAGCAGGCTAGGGCAGAAGACCAGGCCAACAGGAAATAGAGTTGGTCTGGACAAATAGGGGACAGGAGGCTGGCGATGAAGATGGGAGTGGCAGCTGTGTACACATATCTCATACAAGCAGAGAAGCTAACATTTATTGTGATGATTGTGTGCAAAAAAGAAGATACAGAGAAGATACAAAAAAAAAAAACAGTTCAGGCTAAAACAAAAGCTATACCAAAAGGTCATTAATGCATTGCTAGAATATCATATTTATTACAACCTTGTTCACTTCAGAGTTTACTTCAGTTTACTTTTGTGTTGCCTGGGTGCAGACACTTACTAATACATGAATACCCAGTAGGTGATTACATGAAAAATCTGTGTATTACAATTAACTTGACAGTAATAGTGAAGGAGTCGGTTATTAACACAATTAACCTAACTCTAGCTTTCTCAATTATATTACTTATTTCACTGGTGTGTTGCCCAAGACAAATAGAGGTATAATACTCTGGTATATTACTTCATATGGTCACACTTTATTTTACATGGCCCCTAACTACATTGTATCTACCTCATTAAGTACAATGTAATACACTGTGTAACAAAC
>JAVQKC010112795.1:0-27177 GCA_036025475.1 Philypnodon macrostomus
AAAAACAACAAAACAAAAATATAATAGGAAAATAGACAAATACATACTTAGGTGTTTTTTTTCAGTGTACATAATTTTAGTTTTTCTTCATGGTTTAGATGAACATACATGTAACAATAAATGTTTAGAATGTTATTCTAGTTGTTTTATTCATTGGCTTTTTGGCTGCTTTAGACAATGGTTAGACAGAGAGTCCAGGAGAGAGACAGGAGCATAGCATTGAGCAATGGCTTAAACCAGGGCTCAGATCGTCTCCACATGCTCCACCAGGTGAGGCACCACTTTTCAGTTTAGGTTTTACAGCACTTCTCTTCAGATACCAAGTGAGTGTTTTGTGTGTCTCAATAATTAAATTAACCCACAACATGTATGTGTATGTATGCACAAAGGGGATTAAAATTAAATTTGATTTTACAATAACATGGAATATTTACCACAAATATTTTTATTTTAGACAAAGATCATACATAAAATCTGTATTTAAAAAAAATATATGTTATGTAAAACTCACCAGAATAATCTCTTCATCCAAACTATATCAGTACAAATCAATACACAGTAAATATTGTATTGTTCACCATAGTTGTGATACGATATCTCTTAAAGTTCACATGAGCTTTCCTCTTCTAGACTTAGGCACTAAACTGCTTTTAGTATGTAAATCATCTCCATCATGTGTTTACTGATAGTAGTTGTTTTGTCATGTAACAAGGTTACCACAAACATATAAAGCAATATCCATGTAATCTAATCCACGCCTTTTGTGACATTGTGTTTAAAACCCAACATAATACGCTGACCAACACTGCATTATTACACCAAGCAAAGTTCAGAAGCTGTTGTTAGTGGGTTGGATACAGCCTGTTTGCAAGTAAGAGAAAGTCTGGCCTTTCACCTTTTTATCAGAAGAGATGACTCTACTTTCAAAGGATAGTACTTGCATTAGATACACAGAGCTTTCAGGATGAAGATACGCTCGACCAATCTTAAAGTCAAGTTACCTGCATTTGTTTTTGTCATTCAGGGGATTTTCCTTGGATTATATGCAGCCTTTGTTACCTATGACGACCATGCCAATGCCATATTTCAGACAAACAAGACAAACCCAATGGACAATGCGGTGTACAAGGACTATCCTTTTTTCACAGACATTCAGGTGATGATTTTCCTTGGATTTGGTTGCCTCTTGTCATTTTTCCGCCTTTATGGTTTTGGAGGGATGGTCTTCAACTTCCTCATTGCTACCTTTTCTATCCAATGGGCCATTCTGGTGCAGGGGTACTTTCAGTACAGCCATGATGATGGTAAGATTCACCTTGGAGTGATCAGTCTAATCAAGGCAGAGTTCGCTTGTGCTGCGGTGTTGATATCATTTGGGGCAGTAATGGGCAAAACTAGCCCTTTACAGCTGCTGGTCATGGCACTTTTGGAAGTCCCAGTATTTGGGATCACAGAATGGGTTGTTCTCGAGTATCTAAAGATTAATGATGCAGGGGGGTCCATTCTGATTCATTTGTTTGCCTGTTATTTTGGTCTGGGGGTCACATTTGTACTGTACAGGCCTCAGCTTAATGAAGACCATGCAAAGGAGAGCACCAGTTACCACTCTGATATCTCGTCAGTGATGGGGACTTTGTTTCTGTGGGTGTTTTGGCCTTCCTTTAACTCTGCCTTGACGCTTAAAGGTGATGACCAACATAGAGCCATTCTTCACACCTTTATTGGTCTGAGTTCCTCAACCCTGACTGCATTTGCTCTTTCGGCATTGCTCAATAAAAAGGGTAAACTGACCATGGCTGATATGCAGAACGTGACACTGGCAGGAGGAGTGACTGTGGGAGCCTCTGTGGATATGATGATATCACCTGCTGCTGCTTATGCCCTGGGAATGGCTGGTGCCACAGCTTGTATGTTAGGATACAAATTTTTAACCCCCTTTCTTGCTCAACGCTGCAGGATCCAGGATCAGTGTGGCATCCATAACTTGCATGGCTTAACGGGACTAATATCTTGTACAGCTGGGATATGTGCTATTCTTATGGCCAGCGAGGAGAGCTATGGCCCCAGCTTGTATGAAATCTTCACTCACAGGGCACCAGTGGCGGAGGACCCTAAACTGCTTGAGCTGCAGACGCTGATCCCTGGTTTACAGCCAGGTTTAGGACGGACTGCACAGGAACAGGCTATTTTTCAGGTTGCAGCAGTTGGCTTAACCATTGGAGTGTCCGCGCTTGGAGGCATCTTCACAGGTTTCATCATGAAGCTGCCAGGCCTTGCACCACCGTCAGATGATTGCTGCTTTGATGACGAGCTGTATTTTGATGTCCCTTACGATTATGATGCACCACTCAATGTTAAGGATACAACTACAACAGAAGACTAAGATATTAAAGAGGGTTTCTAATTAACCCAAAGTTACATCACAGAATAGTTTAAACATGATCAAATGAATGCATTAACCAGATGTCCAACAGAAGATATGATGAAGATATGACCACTTTGTGAACATAAAACTATGCAATCAATATATTATGTATTTCCATCTGGTTTTAAAACTAATATTCATGCAGCGTTGACAATTGCAGCATTTACAAACACTATAGGTGGTGAACCAGTACACCTCATAAAACGTTAATCCGATCATAGTGATTACAGACTCAGATAATTACGTAAGGAATATGTTTGAGCAGTTGAGAATATCTACCCTTTAAATAAATCATATGGAATGTGGGAAATTCTGGAATGAAGGCGACTATAGACTGAAAGTCTGATTTGTGGTGAGGGATAAAATAATTCTAAGCATACAATAAAAAAATCTGTAAGTACTTCCAGTAAAACCTAAAAATCAAGAAAATCAAGAAAATAACTGTACTATTCCATTTCGGAGTTTAAAACAATCTTTTTACAAATTTTGAAAGGGTCTCTAGCACTTAGTAGAGCTTGACCAATACACCTGGGGTCCAGCTAGGGGCGCTAGTGCAAGGTAAAAGGTTTGTGCTGCCCAGCCTGGATGAAGACTACGGCGAAGAAGAAGGCGAGAGAAGCTACAATCATCACGACCTGCTGCAAAACCAGATTACCTAACACTGACGCTTTTTATTTAACTTTAGGTTTTTCTGCGTTGCCAGGAAAGCTGACCGTTCGAATCTAGCCGCGGGGTTGCGAATTTATCTTTCTTCAAAATCTGAAAGGTAAAACCACTGTTTGCGTATCGCTAAAGCTCGTTGTGGCGGAAGCTCAGCTAGCAGGCCTTGTTGGCAGTCCGGCCTATGCAAACAATTTTTAATCCAAAAACATTGTCTTGTTGTGTTATAACTGATATTTACACATATTATCTTCTCCCTTTATTATTATTATAGTTTAATATATGGTATAACGTTGTGTGTGATTACCAAATATACTCTTATGGGTAGCTAATATTAGTCACTTTGATACGACATGGTGCGCAACATGGCCAACTTCACTTTAGTCCCGCTGCTGCTAGACGTTGCTAACTTAGCTACTGCTGAAACACATTTTATTGATTATTTATTCACGGTTTTCATTATATTTCTCAAACCTTTTCAGTTTTGTTTACAGCGTTATATATCAAATGTTTGGGTAAAAGCTTCAACAATAACAAATGGCAAACATTATTTCAACCAGTCAATGTAGTAAATGAATTATATATGACCAGACGACGCAAACAATGTATCCGTTCATCTCGCTCGACTTGCACAACCACATTTCAATACAATTTGGTGGTTTCGTTTTACTGTGCGAGAATGTTTATGTGAAACCGTTTGGTCAGATGAGTGCATCACAAAAAGGTAATCAGATAACAGAGGAACGCGGGACAAAGGCTACATTAAATTAACATTAATTCAATTCCACATTTGAAATGCACCATCTTAGTTCATCCGGGCAAGCTCGGATTCCTGTTTCAGTACAATGACCAAAGACTCGAATAGTTGTGCTTCGTGGAACAGCAATAACTAACCTACAAAATCTATGCATTAACCATCTGTTGTCCTTCCCAGGATCAACATGGCTGATGAGTTTGATGTGGAGGCTATGCTGGAGGCTCCCTACAGAAAGGTGGGTTTCTGAGTAGAAACAGGACCTGTTTGAGATTTTAGGTTTTTCTCTGAAGTCTTATTTTACATACTGTATGTAAATACAAAGTTTACTTGAATGTTTTGTGGTGTGATTGAGTATTTAAATGGTAATACAGAATTATAAATAAATCCACATCTATCTCTCTTTATAGACTTCCCTAATGATATCTCACCTCTACTCCCATGAATTCATCTTTGATACCACTGTGAACTGTGAAAAAAAGGAAGGTAGTTATTGCGCATATACTGATGTACTGTGGTTCACCATAGCACAAAAAAGATACAACCTAGAACATGCAGTCCCTTAATGGTTGTAACAAGGTGAATACCAATGGTTGATAGGCCCATATTTACCTGTCCAGCAAAGGAGGCAGTATTCAGATTTACAAAGTGTCGCGTTTATTCAAGTCTTTTTTTTGTTCAAACAGTGCAATTTGAAATGTCTCAGAAGTCACAGGTTTAACTGTATGCATCCGTTTAATTGAGTTATTAGTTAATTTGTAATAGACTGCTAAAGCACTCAAAGGCCAACAACAATTAGCTCTTTGTTTTTTGTTCTGTTTTTTTCTCGTGTAAATGTGAATACTGCTTCTTTGCCTTAAAAGATGTACAGTAATTCAGCATCTTTTTTTTTAATTTTTAGATTTTTGCATG
Organism: Philypnodon macrostomus; assembly: GCA_036025475.1. NCBI lineage: Eukaryota > Metazoa > Chordata > Actinopteri > Gobiiformes > Eleotridae > Philypnodon > Philypnodon macrostomus. The sequence goes on from JAVQKC010112795.1 coordinate 4,752, forward strand.
CATGCTACCAAACACCAGAGATAATACTAGTACAATATTACAACAAGAGATTAGACGTAATTCTATTGAGATATTTTTGGTAGCACTTTAAAGGACACAAGATAATTGTAATATTTTTACATTTATTTTACTTTTTATTATTCATTTTCTTGGGCGTCAATATTACTAAGAAGTGTGAATCCCTGTTTGCTTCAGGGCAAGATGTGTGACAGAGGTGGCATCGAGCTCATACAGTCCAAGAAAGAAACTGGGTGAAGATCTCTGGACTGACACCAACCACACAGGATCTCTTTTAGAGGCTGTGGGCCGTGTGTGGCCTCATGATTAGGCACAATTAGATGCTTTGGTACGACCAATTAGAAGGGCAGGGGAGAAGATGACCATTATTGACCACTTTCTGCACTTGCTAAAAATATGGACATTTCCCTTTTTACCATTAAGTACACCTTTGTAAAAGAAACACAAGGATTAGGGATGGGGAGCTATGGGGGTTGTGGATGGACACAGTCCAGGCATGACAGTAGAAGTTTTTTAGAATTATTATTAATTGAATATATTTTGCATTTTCTCTTGTCCCACCCCCACCCCCTTTACCATGACGTCATGCAATGTTTCACCTACGTCCTCATGATGTTCTTCTATCGACCTTAGGATGAGATCAAGTCCTCTCACTCAAATGGACATGAAGACCACACTAAGAAGTATGGTTTTTATTCTCTGTAAGGAGGAGCTCATGTTTGTAAATATGACTTTAATCTTTTTTTTTTATGTTATAGGAAAAGAAGGAGTCGGAGCCCAGGCTCTCGGAAGAAACGCAGCAGAAGCAAAAGCCGGGATCGTAAGAAGGGAAAGAAGAGGAGCCGGAGCCGGGAACGAAAGCGCAGCCGGAGCAGGGACCGCCACCGCAGCCGCTCTCGGAGCAAGGAGCGCTCTGGCCGTTACAAAGGACGAAAAAGCCCCATGTATGTTAAAACAAACATACTCTTTCATCATTGCTTTGTATTTATTAAAAATGTGTCAATTATATTGGGATTAATGTTAAATATATTTTTTACTTTAGCCGCAAGCACTCCAGAAGCCGCAGTCCTGCAGTCAAGAAAGAAAAGAGTCCCATTAGGTAAAAAGTCAAATATGTGAAAACAGTTGTTAGATGCACAAAAACAATCAAATGTTTTCCCTTTAGGCTACCACTTGACAACTTGACCCCAGAGGAGAGGGATGCCCGCACAGTCTTTTGCATGCAGCTTGCTGCACGAATCAGAGCTCGAGATCTTGAAGATTTCTTCTCCGCTGTTGGAAAAGTGAGTTGGCAGCATTCAGCCGTCAAGTCTTCTATTGAACCTGTATTAATTTTGTCATTGTTTTTTGTAGGTTAGAGATGTAAGAATAATCTCAGACAGAAATTCAAGGAGGTCAAAGGGCATTGCGTATATAGAGTTCCAAGAAACATCGTCTGTGCCTCTTGCGATTGGATTGACTGGCCAAAGATTGCTAGGAGTCCCTATAATTGTGCAGGCCTCACAGGTAAATGCAATTTGAAATGCATGCAGGGATGACAAATATCATGTCATTCATTGTATCTCACGATGTCTCTGGTACATTTTTAATTACAGGCAGAAAAAAACAGGGCGGCTGCAGCAGCTAATAATCTACAAAGAGGCAGTATGGGCCCAATGCGGTTGTATGTTGGATCACTGCACTTCAACATCACTGAAGAAATGCTTCGTGGGATCTTTGAGCCGTTTGGAAAGGTCTGTTGTCAATGTTGTATTGTATTTTTTACACGTATGAACTGTTATTAACAGTATTTATCTTCAAAAGATTGAAGGAATACAGCTCATGATGGACAGTGAGACTGGTCGATCTAAAGGATATGGCTTCATTTCAGTAAGTAAAAAAACTTTTACAAAACAGTTTAAATCTGAGATCATATTGAAATATTATATTATTGAAAAAAAGTTTTCAGATGCAGAGTGTGCAAAAAAGGCATTGGAGCAACTGAATGGCTTTGAACTGGCAGGACGTCCCATGAAGGTGGGACATGTTACAGAGCGCTCAGACTCATCTACTGCCAGCTCATTTCTGGACAACGATGAATTGGAAAGAACTGGCATTGACCTCGGGACCACAGGCCGTCTGCAGCTTATGGCCCGACTTGCTGAAGGTTTGACGCGGAAATAAAAAAAATTCCATTCTTAACATGCTTAAAATTAAAATGTTTTCTCAACTTTTCTTTGGACAGGAACTGGTCTAAAGATCCCACCCGCTGCTCAACAAGCTCTACAGATGACTGGTTCTGTGCAGTTTGGAAACATGGCTGCTCCTGGTAAGAGCCAATTTAAGCCCATCTCAAGAATAATAATTATTGATCACTAAATTTTTGTTAATATTTTCAGCTGTTCCACCATCACCTCAAGCCTTGAACCTCCCATCGCAACCAATAGCCACACATTGTCTTCAGCTATCCAATCTTTTCAACCCACAAGCGTAAGAACTCATGACTCACATTTTTTTTTCTTTTAACACATGGAATTTACACATCTCTTCTCTTTTAGTGAGAATGACCCTAACTGGGCTTTTGAGATCCAAGATGATGTAATTGAAGAGTGCAACAAACATGGAGGCATTATTCACATTTATGTGGACAAGAACTCGCCTCAAGTAAGTTGAGACATGACAGCAACCCGTCAAGCTTAGTCGGTTGGATTTTGATTGACCAATTGTTTTTTGTTCTTGTAGGGTAATGTGTATGTAAAATGCCCTTCGATTCCTGCAGCAATGGCAACTGTAAATGCACTTCATGGACGCTGGTTTGCAGGTGTGTATAAGCTTAAATTTGACCAACTTGCACTATCATGAACCTACAATGTACGTCATTTCTTTCATAGGTAAAATGATAACTGCTGCATACGTCCCTCTACCGACATACCACAACCTTTTCCCCGATTCTGTAACAGTGAAGCAGCTTCTGATGCCTTCACGTCGATAGTCTGACAGACCTGCTACTGTACATACTTTAGTTTTCAGTGACTGAAATGGCAGCAATTGAATAGTTGCCTGTGTACAATATATTGGTCTTAAATTCATGTACTCAGCCTTGTCATTTGCATTCTGTGTGGTTTGTGTTTTTAAACTATGCCTGAACTGAATCTGCAGGTATTCAATGTTTTTAAATGACTTGTCTTAATTACTGTTTAAATAGTTTGTTTTAAAATAGCTATACAATTTTAGGTTAGGCCTTATATGCCAAAAATAAATTTACTTTGTAACTTTTACAACCATAATTTCATTTTTGTATAAAGGCTCAAAATAAACTAGTGAATCTCATCACTTTAAAATGGTATGTCTTGTATTCGATATGTTTCTTACAAACCACTTGGTCATTAAATGTAATGAATATTCTGAAACAAGTCTGTTTCTGCATTTTAAACCTTTATTCTAACAAAACTTTGTGGAACAAAACTAGTATTTTTAACCCACATTTTCTTCTTTCACAAAACATTACTTGTGTACCTTCTGGCCCCTGTGTAGGAGAAAGCATTTGCATGTTAGGACACATTCCATGCATAAAAAAAACCACAGGAAGTGAGTGATCAAAGGACACTTGCTAACCTGAATGGCCTCTACTACTTTGGAGATTGTTCTTTAGCTTGATGAGCCTGAAGAACTGCAATTGCCTCATCCACCTAACCACAAGAAAATTACATTTGACATGGGTTTGTTATTTTCAGAAGGTCCACTCCAGATAGCAAAACACATGCTGTAACTATAACAGTTTTTACCTTAGCATGGAGAGACTCTGGTGACTCCAGCATATGCAGCAGCTCTGAGTTGTCTATTTCTAGTAGCATTCCAGTGATTTTACCGGCCAAGTTTGGATGAAGAGCAAGGATCAGAGGGTACAATCGCTCACCTGTCAATTACACAAAATAATCAACAATAGAATATGTTTGGATCTTTTACGTATAGAGAAGCGGTATATTTGACATACCCAGCAGCTGTTTTTGGTCCATTGGGGGAGCAGCAGCCAACATTGTGGCATCAAGTGGCTCAATCATAGATTTAGCCTAAAACATGATAATTGTATCTCAAATACACATTTAGTTTTATAAAATGAAAAGATAATATAAAACATTAGTTACTGTAACACTGCACCATAATGTGAACTGTCACCTGTAGTCTTGTTATAGGCACAGGTACCGTGACCACCTGCTGTGGGTTTCTCACTGCAGATGAGTACTTGTATTGGTTGCTTCTGGTCACACCAGTCGAGTTATTTCGCCCTCCTACAGTCTGGGTTCCTATGTTGTCTGAAAAAATAGTTTTATATGGACTGCAATGCAATAGCATAACAGCATTACTTGCTTGTATGTGTCAGCTTTAAATACATACTTGTTTTTTGTGTACCAGAGATGACATGTGGCACCTGAGTAGAAGCTTGTTTAACAGTAGCAATAGGTGTCGATCCCCGTCGAGAAACAGAATGGGCAACAAACTGAGGTGAATATGGCCCTGAAAGCAAAACAACAATAATACATTTTAAAAAAAAATTATTTAACTATAAAAAGTATATTAAATTAGGTCTTTATTTACCTTGTGGTTTAGGTGGATGTCCAGCCCAGCGGGGTACTGTTCTCATGTTATTCACAGCACTATGGTTGTAGTAAGGCCGAGAAGGTGGCTGCATGAAGAGAAATATCTTACAATATGTAAATGATTTTTATGGGTTACCCATGTAACTGCAGTCAAACCACGACACCTGTGGTACAGTCATGTAGTATCCAGCCTGCTGGTAAGAGTCAATAAGGGGGGTTGGCATAGACCTCATTGAAGCGAGTCTCTGCATGTATTTATTCGTCAAGATAGCTCTACGCTCCTCTCTGCGCTGAGCCAAAGCCACATACAGAGGCTTGGTGGCAACAATTCTCCCATTCATTTCAGTCACTGCTTTTGTTGCTTCCTCAGGTGAAGAGAAACAAACAAATCCAAAGCCTTTGCTTTGAGAGCCATCTGTCATCACCTACAAACAACCATGAACAAAGAGTTGGTGCATATAGATAGAATAGATAAATAATGGATACTAAAAAAACATTACAATACACAGGATTACCATTTAGGATACAAAACATTAAGGTAACTCACTGAACAATCAAAGTGTATTCATATTTTCTAAAACAATAAATAAAACAGATTTACTCACTTTTGCACTGGTAATGGTGCCATAAGGAGCAAACTCTTTTCCGAGTCTCTCATCATCAATGGTGTCATCTAAATTCTTCACATAAAGATTCACTCCCTGGAGTGGAGAGATAAAGCCATAAAGTACACATATTTCAAGTGAATACAGTTGGTTAGTTTAAATGACAAATCTACTTGGTAGCGCTGGATACGATCTTGTTTGAGCTGGTCAAACTTGCGCTTCAGTTCTCCCTGTCGCTCCAGCCTCTTCTGAGCTCGTCCAACATAAATGATTTTGCCATTGAGCTCTTTTCCATTCATCTCCTCCACTGCCTGTAAGAACAGTTTATAATAATCACATACAGAGAAATAAGTAGTAAACATAACTGCATCCATCAAGTCAAACCTTTTGAGCCTCCTCGTGATAAAGATAGTTCACGAATCCAAACCCACGTGAAATACCCTTCTCATCCTTCATCACCCGCACACTCAGAGTCTTCCCTAAGATGGACAATATTTTCTGGTTAATATAATGTTAACATATACAGTAGAATATGTTAACATATACAGTAGAATATGTTAACAGAGGAAATCGCGACTTTGAAAGTTGCTCACCAAATTTAGAAAAGGCCTCTTTGAGTTTATCATCAGTGAAGTCATCACCAAAATTCTTCACATAGACATTGGTAAACTTGACAGTTTTTGTGCCATATTCCATTTCTCTTTCCTTGCGAGACTTAAAGTGGCCCACAAAACTGCAGATTATCAATTTAAAAAACATGTTAGATAGACATCAAATCATGCAAAGTTAGAAAACTGAACTCTACAGAACTGGGTTCTCTTTTCATTACTGAAAGCTTCCTGTGTACATATAGTAGTTGCATTGAAACAGAAACTCAAACAACAAACCTAGCCATGGATCCTGCAATTTCTGACCTAACCTTGGGTAACTGACAAAAGTCTGCCACAAAAGGGGTCTTTGAGAGGATAATGCCAGATGCCACATTACTGAGTAAAAAACACATGAAATGTCATTTACAAGTATCACCAAATATGACATTAATGCAGCAAACTCCGCCCTGATCAATTCCTAGCCTTAGTTTAACCAATCAGAGTAAATCAATCACTTACACTTTTCGATCATTTAGCAGCATCCCATTCATGGTTTCAATAGCACGGTTTGCAGCTTCCTGGGTTTCAAAATGAACAAAGCCATAGCCTTTGGACCCTTTCTCATCACATACTACCTACAAATATAAAAATACAAAGTTACTACAAACTACAAATGCAATTGCAAGTAATTTCACTCAATTGAATTACTTGCCTTGCAGGACAAAATATTGCCAAATGCTGAAAAGGTATCATACAGTGCTTTGTTGTCAATAGACTCATCCATGTTTTTGATAAATATGTTTCCAACTCCAGACTTCCTCAGTCCTGGGTCACGCTGAGACCACATTATTCGAATTGGACGACCCTTGAGGACATCATAGTTCATTGTATCTAAAGCACATTCAGCTAGAACAAAAATATACATGTTGGGTTTTGAAAAAATAATCAAAAGTCATGTGTCATATGTGCTGAGGTGTCTTACCATCAGCTGGCTGCTGGAAGTTTATGTAAGCATATCCCAAAGACCTGCGAGTAATAATGTCTCGGCACACACGGATAGATGTGATGGGCCCAGCAGGGGAGAACTTCTGATACAGCATGGCCTCTGTCACGTCAGGGTGCAGGTCTCCTACATACAGTGAGGCCAGAGGATAGGCTGGCCCTGTGCTGTTCATCCTGGTTATTTACAGCTGGTATTAAAGAAAGGTTTTATGAGAATCACATTTTATACTTTCAAAGCTCTGTGTACGAACCAAAGTGAAAGGATTATCTGGCATATGTATCTGGAAACATGTGCTCTGGGTTTATTTGGACAGACCTCAATCTTTAATCAAATGTAAATACTATCAAATCGAAAGTCGAAAAACTGAACTGAATTAGTTCAGATAAACAAAGTAGATCAGTTAGCTATACTCAAATGCAAGTAGACTTAAATGTGATCTGTCATTTTGATTAGTTACTTTATATTCACAATCAAAATGTGTCTGTTTAAAATAAATAAACATTCAATTTCACGTAGTGTTAACTAAGCACGGTCAAAGATCTGTTTTTGATTAGCTACATTTTCACATTAGCAAAGTTTTAGCCAAAGGAGAAAGGGTGTGGTTAACACTTCAGCACCATGCTAAAAACATCTAACGGTTATAATTACAGTTTCATCAAACAATGAAATTAAAGTTACTTACAGCTTTTTAAGTTTATGTTTCAGTGTTCACGCTTTACAAGTGGTGGATCACTATTTTCATTCAATTACTGCCGTGGAACACCTGCTGGCCTTCTACGCTAATGGACGACAAACTGCAGCGGAGGAATATTAAAGGTCAAGATTAAACGTGCCACTCCGCGCAATAAAGTAGTTCATGAACTATTCAACGGAAATTCCATCTGGTGGTTTCAAAAAATAACTGTAAATACAACTGTAAAAACTGTTAAAATAAATTTGTGCTCAAGTACTCATGGATGCAAAAACAGTTGTGTGTGTGTATTTCATAAAATAATGGCCCCAAAAGTGAAGATATCAGTGAAAATGGCTTGTTGGTACCAGAGGTTAGAAATATGACCTGAATAATCATCATCAATTAATCCATACATTTTTTATTTTTTCATTTTTTGTTGCTATTATTTGTGTATGCTGTATCAGTCACCAAATACAAAAAAGACTTACTGTGCCTGTTATCTTAAACGAAACTTTATTTCACTGAATGGTCTGACACTTTCCTATTTCTTACATGTATAGTGAAACTAGAATGGTTTTAATATACATAAACACAAAGCTAGAATTACACCAACCATTGTTTTATCTCCATTTCATCATTGCTTTTAGAGCTATTCTAAAGTTTCACAACCACTTGTGTGCACTGGGTATAAGACTGTTACAGAAGCAAATTTTAGCCATAAGAATGGTCAGTAAAAACAAAGCAAGTAGATACCTGATATACAGACAGGCTTTGTTCCACATTCACTAACTGCATTTTCATCAAGCGTAATAACAAACTCACATGGATATTTTTAAACATAAGATGAATTCAATTTGTTGGAGCATTGTCAGAATTATGAGGTGGAACTGTGTTTTCAACTACAATATGTGGAATGTAGTGGTGATACATGGTATTGTGACACTGAGCCTCTTCCCAAAGTGACTTTCAAATAGTCTCTATTAACCCTGATTTTTAAATGTTTGATTTTCAGACTGATTTCGCTAGGAGCCAAGGTAAAACAGTGGTTTGCAGACAACATTTCTCCAATTATAGTTTGTCTGATATCTTTTTTTTTGTTTGTATGGATTTTTTTTTTTGCTGCCACTAAAATTGAAATATAAGAGGCTGCAAGAGAAAGCCAAGCACAGGCAAAATCATTGGAGAAAAGAACCGCTTTTAAGAGGAATATTTTGCAAGCAGTGTTGATACAGTGTGGTAAGACATTTTCAAATAACATCAATATAAGATTACTTTAGTTTTACATACAGATGATAGTCAAACTTGCAAAATACTGAGAACCACATTTATGCACAAACATTTCCATTGTACTGAGTTCAAGCAGCACCTGAACAGCGAGTAAAACTACAAAGACAATCCATACTTAATAAAGTAATAAAAATGATGAGCTCTGCCTAATCAAGGCCTAAAATGTGGAATGTAATATGTCTAAACAAATCTAAATAATAATAATTAATGGGGTCCCTTAAAACTTCAAACTGTGAACATTGTGAACATAATCAAGGAGCAATACACCAAGATGTCAGTGTCACAATACAGCCTACCTCCTTTCTGTATGAGCTCACAGCAGAATTGCAGTTAGCTGAATACAGGATTGAACTGTGTTTTTTTGAAATTCAAATTGTTTTTGTGAAGCAAATTGAACATCTAGCATCACAGTGTTTTGTGAAAATCAATTGCCAGGTCAATTACTAAATAAAAAAAATAAGTAACATGAGGAATCAACAAGTAAAAGTAACAAAATTTTAAATGCACAACAAATTAGTGGGGACAAGGGAATTCGGAAGGACGATTAAAATTCACAACACCTCACCCAGCAAAACGTATTTCCACAATCCTTTTCTCACACACACACACTCAGTCACAAACTAGCATACATACAAAAAGCCAAAACAAAAAAAACAAAAAAAAATCAGCAACATGGACTCACTACTTAAAACATCATATTTCCACAAAGTGACTGAGTCTGCTAACAATTGAAAATTACCCTGTCACCTCACAATAACTTGAGAGGGGTAAACTAGTTGATCAGGAGCAATTCAGGCTGTTTGTCATACAGAAGTGGGAGGGGCTGATGGAGTGGAGGGGGATGTATATAAGCCGTCTGTGTTTAAGATAAGAGTGTAGGTGGATTAACAGTGCAATTCCATTAGTTTTCCCCATCTCCGGTCTCTGGCTCATCTGGCTGGTTTTCTGATGTCCACAGCTGCAACAGAAAAAAGGCAGTCAAAAAACACCATAGTTTTAATAAAGGGGCAAATAGTGCAAAGCCTGCAACTCACAGTCAGGTTATCCCTTAGTAGTTGCATGATCAGGGTGCTGTCTTTGTAGGAATCCTCATTCAAAGTGTCAAGCTCAGCAATGGCTTCATCAAATGCCTGAAATACAAAATCAATTTAATGAGTTGGTCAACCTGGCGTTACAATGCAAGTTACATATTGTCAATTTAAGGATCCTCTACCGTTTTTGCCAGGCTGCAGGCCTTATCCGGGCTGTTGAGGATTTCATAATAGAAGACGGAGAAGTTGAGGGCCAGGCCAAGCCGGATGGGGTGTGTGGGCTGCATCTCTCCCTTGCTAATGTCAAAAGCTTGCTGGTATGCTTTTTGAGAATTGTCAACGGTGTCTACAAATGATGAAGGAAATGTATACAAAACATTTATTTCCTTATGTTGTACAACAATTGCCAGAAGATTGGTTTCTATATTTCTATAAAATAACTATTGTACAACCAAAAATGCAATAGAGATTTATAGATTTAAATCTTATAGCAATGCCTAGAAACAAAGTAAAATCCTTTTTTAACTTACCCTTCTTATCATCTCCACATGCCACCTCAGACAGGTATCTATAATAATCTCCTTTCATTTTCAGGTAGAACACCTTGCTTTCAGCAGCAATTGCGTTTACAATTAGAAATGTGTCCAGTAGGTTCTGAAAAAGTAGGCAATATTGGATGTGTATAATATTCTGTTTCTTGACACGTTATACAGTGTGCATCTATTTTGTCAAGACAGCTTTTAATAGAAAACTTACAAGCACATCATTGCAGATCTCCTTCAGCTCCAGTTCAATCTTCTCCCGGTATTCACGGGCCATCTGCTGCTTTTTATCATTGCCCTCAGTCTTCTGCTCGATGCTGGAGATGACGCGCCAGGAGGAACGGCGTGCTCCGACCACATTCTTGTAGGCGACAGAGAGCAGGTTGCGCTCCTCGTTGGAAAGCTCCGACTCACTTTGCTCGGTCACAGACTTCATGGCAGCGGCCATGTCATCGTAGCGCTCAGCCTGCTCAGCGAGCTTGGCCTTCTGTACCAGGTCGTTCTTGTCCATCTTCTGGGCTGTTTAACAAACAATACAGCATTACAATAAGTAATGCATAAACGCATTATAACAAGGTTTTGACATGACCGACTATAATAGTGCAAACGTTTGGTGCCCTTATTATATTTGTAATATATAGTGCATATATGATTGTATAAATCCTGAACGAAAGACGGCGAAGAAGCTTGGCCCAAGGCAAGTGGGTCAAATTTATACTGCTAACGTTAGCCGCTACAGAAATGCCTTTAACCCAATTAGCCTACTACTCGCTAAAGATGATCTCACGCGATCAGTGTTAAAAATGTAAATCTGATACACCTAAGGCGAACCAATCATTCTGACTGTATTTGGCTGACTCGTTTGTACATTACTGATAGTAGATATACTCGCTATATCAACGGATGTCTTCCCTTGTTACGCTAGCTTGTCTTTAATGCCCACCCTTCACTGTCGCAGATAATGCCATTGGCGTGGTTTATCAAATGTATCTTGGTTTTAGGAATCATTTGTAGCGTCCCAGTGTAAATTGACATCAGGCACAGTACATTATTTTAAATCTTAAGCTCGCGCTTTCGTGATTAGAACAGGAGCTAGGGGAATTAGCTGCAGTCTATCCGCTATATAACGGTAAACGCTGGTTAGCTGGGCCAAGAAAAAGATAATGGCCGACTTTGATGAAAACACGCCTGAAAATATATAAATATAACCAATTGTGAATGTAATCGTTTGTTATTTGCACCAATTGGTCTTATTTAAGCATATATTGTGTGTTTATTGTAGAACAGAGGCCCGTCGTGGTTGGAGCGCCTGTCAGAACAAAGTGTCATGGAATCTAAGCGTAGCTAGCTGCAATCCACGAGCTAACCCCTGCTAGCCTAGTACAGCGGCCCTGTATGCGCTTTCCGCACCATTATTAGATGGATTCGGCATCCAAATGTAGACAATACATAGCCCTTCTAACACACAAGAGAAACAATCTAATAACCAACCCCTTGCTATATATAACCCCAGGTTCTAGAACTTACGGCACAGATGATTTTAATTCAACCTTTTTGTCTCAGGGCGATTCAGTCTCCGTGTCGCTCGGTGTATCGTCCAGGGCAGTACCACTTCCGTTACTCCAGCGCTTCGATTTCCCTTATAATACACCACACATCTGCCTTACGTAATGTTGTAATGCTCATTTAAATACACTATTTTACACAGGCAACAAATACATCTAAACACGCCTTTACATTTAACTTCGGTTCATAATATCATAAACGAAAGGGTTATTCGGGTGCAGGGGATTATCCTTTATCTCACAGATTAACGTTTATTTGACACATTTACAGACAAAAGCTTTGTGGTGAAAACAAATCCCGAAAGGGAAGCGGTCATGTTTTTGTAGATCATTTGGTAAAAACCTATTTCTACAAAAAAAATATGGCACACATAATAGGCTACTATACTAACACTGTGAAACCACACATTCTATATAATAGGACATACATTTAATTTGCCTTTGTTTAATAGTTTAGTTATTTAATAACACGAGAAGAGAAGTTATTCATAGACTATACGTTTCATTATAATACATAAGTAATTCTATTCTATTCTATTCTATTATGACACAACATGCATTGCATGAAGAAAAATCTTTTATTGTCCAAATACACCTTGGGATTCTCTTTGTTGGTTCTAATTTCATCTTTCAAGGCTGCATCTTTTTAACTAGTTATTTTTTAGATCAGCCAAAAGGCTATGTGCATCTTTCTTCTCTGCAAACCTAAAAATTCTGAACTTCAAGCATAGGCCTATATAGTTAATGTGGGGCAGGGGCATCAGGCAGTGCAGTCATTGCAACTGGGCCCAGGAGGTGGAAAAACCCACTGAAGTCTCTCAACCGGACTAAACCAACCAGGTCTAATCTGAATATGGATTACACCAGAACTAAGCCTAAATCTGGTCTAAATAAGATTTAAAGCAGGACAAAATCAAGACAATAAAAACGTACAGTTCAACAACCATCTGAGGCACAGCTGAAATATATGTTGCATTTACATTTGTGGCATTTTGGGCAATTACAACTTTTGTTTTGTAAAATTAGAAAATGTGACCTCAAAAACTACAACCAGATAACGGTGTAATACTGAATAGAAATACTATAAACATGGCAAATCTCAATGCCCATTAAACTAATACAATTTAGTATATAAAGCAGAATAAAAAACATTATTTTGATTGTAGTTAGTGTTACTAGTGTTGCATATGTTCACGATGTGCACGAGTGTGTTTCTTGTCAATTTGAATTGTGGTCAAGGATTTTATCATTTTTAATAAACGTTATTTACATTGGCATAATTTCATGCAGTCACATCATACAATTCAAGATCATCAGCATTAATGACAGCTTCATCTGTTAATAATCTTAGACTAATAGATTGAACAGGAATGCCCAAATAGCCTACAGTACATGCAATACCATTATACAGCACAGTATTTTTGAATGAATATGAGAATGACTGGTGGTATGTCTGTGTATGTCTCAATGTCCGCCCTGCGACTAACTAGCCATTGTCCAGGATTGACACTGCCTAAGGCCCTTGGATGCTGGGATAGGCTCCCGTCACCTGCAAACCATAATAGGAAAAGCGGAGGAAGATGAATGAATAACCAGACTCAGTGTCCTTTTATGTACACATTGGGTCCTGTTTTGTTCACTTTAGACCACTATAGCACAAACGCATCGTTGTGACACTTAAATGCTGATGTTGCTGGTCCATTCCACATCAGTTTATTGTGGGCTCACTGACTGTTACATCTTCTGAAATCCTGTTCTGGTATTCTCGCTCTGACTGCTTTCTTCTGTAAACATCATCTGAAATAAAAACAGAAACGTAATAAACATTGATTGTAAAGTTATAGGCTTTAGGCCATAACATTTCCACGTAACTTTACACTTCTTAATAGTCACTTTAATCATAGAAGAATGTTTGTTTGTCACTGTACTGTCTGTAGCACACTTACAGAAAGTTTCTTGTCCAATCCTCACGTTGACCATGATCCACTCCATGACACCACCGATACAGAAAAATATAGGAAGAAACCTATACGTTCCAAAGCGACGTTTACCGGGAACCAGACTAAGCAGATATCTAATACTGTCACTTCTGTGAAGCATCGTATTATTTTTAACGTTAGTAATTTAGAGAGAAGCGTGACCCTTACATGTCCTCCTCAAAAACTAGCGTAATGGCAGCAGCGGCAAAAAATGTTTCATCCCCTGGCGTAAGCCAAGCGGGCGGAGTCATAGATGTAGAGGCAAAGGCAGTCCTTTTTTCTTTTTTTTTAGCCTTTGTCGTTAATAGAAGCAAGCGCTCCTTCAGATTCGTAACATCCGGTTGAGTACTCAGCTTGAATTAGCGTGAATTATTTCAACATTGTAGGTAAAATCGATAAATAAATTCATTAATCATAATCATTAAAACCATTTTAATCATATTCATCCATGCTGAGTCTATTTTTAACAAAGGATAAACTTCGTAACGTTTATACTGATTTGATTTTCTGTCTAGGTGTACTAACGCCTAAAAGCACACATGGAGATATGAAGTGCTTAATTTGAGGGTGAACAAGAGGGAACAATCCCTTACCTCCCAAACTAAGGCCTGAACCTTTTTGCCTGGATCCCCCTGTTCCTCCACCTTTTGTGACATGTCTATGTTTTTGTGAATTTATTATCAATTTATTTAAAGAGTTGACATAGATAATTAACAAGCACAAACATAACTATACTTAAAGGGGAGTCCATTTTTCATATAAATGAGGACTTCATATCATTCCCTTACTTTTAGTTCCTGCTCGATGAGGGAACGCCCCACCGCTAAACCCCCTTTGTGTTGCATTACCTCTGGCTTGACAAATTAAGCACTGGAGATATGTATAGAAGACAATAACACAAATGAGTTTATTTGACTGGGATGACTTAACACATGACCACTGATATAAACAGTACTGAAGAACATCACAAGTACATACACAAGACACACATGCAAGAACTACTAGGCTCTCCAGAAAAAGTACCATATAAGGCATTAGGAGAATTTAAAAACATACTGTATACTCAGCAAAGAATTGTGCTACAAATAATACTTTATTATATTAATAGACAACTGGGAATGTTGTTTTATTTACCTAAATCTAAAATTATCACCCATTTTATGTTCAACACAAAGGTTGTCAATACAGATTAGCCTACATCACTTCTACTGATTGACTGAGAATTCGAAGTTACATTTCCGCATATAGTCATTCATGCAACCATATTATTCTTTTTTAAATTATATTTATTCATTAGGTGGCACAGTGATTAGTACTCTTGCTTCACAGCAAGACGGTCCCGGGTTTGATTCCCAGACTGGGCAATCCTGTGTGGAGTTTGCATGTTCTCCCCGTGTCTACGTAGGTTTCCCCTACCACTAAAACTAGGCTCCCCGTTGGGGCCAGGACTCCCATGAAAAATAGATTCTGAATCTCAGTGGGACTTTCCTGGTTAAATAAATGTCAAATAAAAAATAAAAAAGAATAAAACATAATAATGTATTTAAATTTAAAAGACATAGCTTATCATTTGTAATAGTTAGACTCAAATTCATATATAAGGAAAAGCAAACTGATCATTTTTATATTTGTATGATGATATAATTTATTTGTAGACTCTAGCCAGCAATTGGATCAATGTATTAACACAACTTCAAGTCCTATATGAAACACATTTTCCATTTGTAATAATCACTAAAGAAAGTCCTCAATCTTCAACTTTATGAGCTGGTCGACAAAAAGTCCAGTGATGCTCCACAGTGTTTTCATTGGCACGCTCACTCATGTGATGCACACGTGTGTTTCGGATGGTGAAGCCTTGTTTCATTATGTAGTCCATAAGGTGAACCCGTAGTGACACCTCTTGGTGATAATCACATGGTCCAAAGGTGAAAGACACCTGACAGTCTCTAGTGTCCATCATGTGTTTGTTCCATTTTGTGAAGTTGTTAGATATACCTTCAAGCAGCGCATGGACTTTAGTAGTTATAGTGAGCTGCGTTATGATAACAGCAACTGGATTTGAATATTTGGACAGTTTTCTTGTGCTTGAAAGCTCCACTACCTGCTCAAAGATGTCAGGAGGGTATAAAGGTTTGGGATCATTAAGGCACTGGATTAGAGGTTCAATCTGATAAAAGTCTGCTTCTTTCCTCAGAAGGTCTGTCTCTGTGAAGTCAACTGGAAGAGTAAGCTCAGAGGTCCGCAAAAAGTTTAAGATATAGCGGAAAAGTGTTCCATCACGATCTATGAAGTAGTTTCCATGAGAGTCCCGAGTAGTTGGGAAATCTCCTCGAAACATGGCCCCCAGCATTGAGTCTGGATAGCGTTGTAGGGTTGATAAACTGGTGGTGTAACGGTGGCCTCCTACATTTAGGGTAACAGGACTAGTCATCTGAAAGAGTATGGGAGTGAAATAGACTATCAAAATGCAAAAAATACAATTGGCATTTCTGTGCTGTCACTAATTGATTATTAATACATTCTAATGTAGTGTTTCTTGATGAAAGCTGTTGTATGGCATTTCACATGTGATAGTTTTGCGAATACAGTAACACTTACCTTATGGCCCCAATCTCCATTCTCCATTTGTAGAACAATCGCCTCTTGGTCAAAACCAAAATACAAGACAGGTGTGTTGGCCTACTTCTAGGTCCTGTCAAAAACAACAATCAATTAGAACAGCAAATCAAATGCAGTTTTATCTTACACTATTGTCTTTAAAAAGCAATTTTGTAAAGAGTTGACTTTGTGAAATAACATATGTCATTTTTAACTAAAGAGAAATAAGATCATTGTACATTAAAAGTGATTTTGCACAGGGAGCTTTGGAGTGAAATGGTCTTTGTTTAACCAGATTAAAATGAAACTAAATCAAGCATGTATTTAAGTGTAGCCTAATGCTAACTTAAGCTTAGTTATCATAGAACCTATAACCTGCAGACACAATATTAACAATAAAGTAGTAGTCACACCTCCAGCCACTGCAATAGTAAACCGTATGAAGTCAAGACATCAAACTTCAACAATAGCGCAGGAATTATTAAGGTAAAGTAACAGAAGTAGTATAAGAGTATAACCTAGCATTTAGCTAGCTAATAGCTAGCACACAGCTAACCAGCTAACAACCACACTGCCACAACCGTTGTGATTTTCTGCTCATATATAAATAAAGCTAAGTAAAGTAATTTCTTACCAGCCGGTATCCTTTCTGTGACTATATGTGTGTATTATTTCTCATTGACCAGTGACGCCTGTCTCGTCTTTTGTCACTGTTCGCACCGTGCAGATGTGCAACGCTTGGAACTGCAGCAAATTGCGCACATTTTGGAGATGGGGGAGGACCCGCTGCATGATGGTTGCAGTCATTACATCAGTAGACATCATAAACCAGAGGATGTAACGCATTTATTTGTTCCAGTCATACAAAATCGCCGTTCAGTCCATATGTCAAAATGTTTAATTTTACGCTGATGAGAAATAAGGTTGATCTAAACCATTCAAATGTGCAAAATCCTTATGAAGCCTTCTTAGAACTACCCCTGGCATTTTGCTGCAGGATGATAAACTCCAAGATGAGCTTGGCTGTCCTAGAAGGTCTCTCCATGACTACAGAGTGGCCACAGTTGTCTAGTATGTCCACTCTGCATCCAGGTAATATCTCTGTAATCACTGAAGACCCAGAGACATCCACCACCTGGGAAAACATTAAAACTGCTGTTTTTATAGATATTGGTGCTAGTTGACAAATTGACCATATAGTTAATTAAGAACAGATAAGATCAGTGATATATTTCTTAGATTTAGACTTAACAGTATAACCAACTCACCTGGTCTTGTTTGCCCCATATTACTTGCAAAGGTGCAGTGATTATATGCAAGTGCTCCTGTAAGGCATATCTTGATTTCTCGTCAACAATCTCCATGAATACTAAAAAATAAAGATTTGTGTTTATTTTGTGTTAATCATAGATCCAGAGAGATTATACTGTAGCACATGTAGGCCTAATAACTAACCTTCTTGGAAAAAGGCATTGTGGGGTTCTCGCACATCTACTAACCCTTGAAGGATCTAAAAAGTCAAATCACTTATTTATATGTACTAGCCAACAAAGTATAGTACAAAAGAAGTAGACTAATCGGCAAATGTCCGCCTGACCTGTTGGGGGATTTTGAAGCGAACATGAGAACAAAGTTTGAACATGTCTTCCATTTCCTCTGCTGTTGTTGGTATCAGTGGGATGTTTAATGTGTAATTGCGCTCCAAATCCTGAAGATGATTATCGAATTTGGTCTCACAAGGGTGCCTTATTCCTGCAAGTCAATGAGATACAAGTTATCCACATAAACAAAAACTTGACACCTCATGATACCAAATGTGTCTGGTCATATTCTTTCATAAAATGGACATTGCGATATACATTAAAAGTTTAACATATAGGCTACTAACCATCTGGACAAATCAGAGTCATACTGCAGATTTCCAAGGGATAGCAAGCTGCATAAACACCTGCAACATTTCCTCCCATAGAGGTTCCAACAAGATGGAATGGTTTTTTGTTTAGGCAAATGGCTTCCACAAACTAAGAAAAACATTAAATATACAGTATTCTTTCAGCACAATTATTTGAACCTATAATGTGTGTTTAATGCTTTTTACCTGATGTATTCTTTTAGCTTGTCCCTGAATGGAGTAATCATCTTCATTGGTGCGTGTTGTCCCCTCATGGCCTGGCATATCCACACACACAATGTGCAAATGTTTGGGAAGATACTGAAAAATAATTAAAAGTTAAATTTATTGACATATACATTTTAAATATCAAAATCAATGGCTAAAATATCACACTGTTAAAGAACTATTTTTAGCATTTTTGGCCATATTTTCAGGAATATGCCAAACTCACCTTTACAACAGTAAGCCACGAGTCTTTATGGGCAGAGAAGCCATGCAGCATTAAAATAGATGGTCTCAGTCCTGGCTTTCCTCTGTAGGAGTAACAGAAACGATAACCACCACAGTCTGCAAATCGCACCTGCATGCCCAGCGTTCTCCTCCAGTACCTATAACATAACATAAAACATAACATAAAATAATCTTTAACCAATCCTGTGAGGCTGTGATTATGACAGATGAAGCATTCAAGTAGTATCTAAACTGTATGTGGCAAACACACCTGAGACTGAAGCATAAACCTTTACATGCCTTTTATATGCTATTTATTTTTTAAATATATATATAAATTCTGATCTAAAACTGTGGGTTATTTACCAGTAATACACTTTAATTAGTGCTGAAGGCCAAAGTAGAAAAGAAGCAACAAAAGCCAGGATGGGAATGGCCAGTGTCCCCCCAGCAATGATAAACAGGTTCACAACATCTAGATCTGCTGCCATCGGTTGCCCTAAAACAATAATGAACATGTTACACAGTAGTGGTATGATTTGGATACATCTACATCTCAGGACACAGAAATATTCTTTCAATCATGCCATTTACCTTTCTTATTGGCAGGTTCAGGTTATCCGTAAGACGCTCTGGAACCACAAATTGGACCTAAATATTAGTCCTGTTGAAGTGGAGTTGATTCTAGCTGATTATGTTTGCTCTGGATAATCTCATTGATTATTACCTCAATGAAACTGGGTTACCACATTCACAGTCAATCTTTTAAAGAGAACGCACTGGCCACAAATGTCTAAACTTGAAAGGATTATAGAGTACGTGAATAATCTACAAACCATCTCAAGTATTAACACACAGAAATGTATGTAGTAACCATGAACATTGTAAAATGAGATTGAATTAATCTGTTTTTTTTTCTGTCTAAACTTGCCGCTGGGTGTCATAAAAGAGGAACATACTATATTTTAGAGCCAGAGTGATGCAAGATGTAAAGATCTGACACTTTATAATTACCCAACTTACTCTGTTTTGACAGCCACACACTTCTGGGTGTCACTCCATAATCCAGCTGTCCACCATAGAACTACAGAACTACATACCAGACAGCAGTCATTTGGGTACATGTCACTATTGATGGAAGCTCCTATGTTCAATCTTATATTAAGGTTTAAACACTGATAATGCTGATAATGTTTCTATAGCCACTGTGTACAAATTCTTGCTGTGTTATTAGTCCTGCCATGTTGCCTTGTCTTTGGTCAAATGCACATGACCTAAATACAAACTAGAGCAGAACAATTGGACATGGCAACTCTACAGAGCCCTAATGTGTGAGAACTATTCTACTATTTAGTTAGCATTTATTATAGTTGTATTTATATAAGCTGTCAATGACCATCACTGTTCAAATGTAACAAGGAAACACAACTCAGCATCAGAAGGTGGGCATTGTGCATCCACAGAGCCACAAATGTTGCCCCAACTCTAGAGCATAGTATCATAGCTCCATTAGAGAATTTATCCAGCTTAGACCTATAATCTCCTCGCTAAGGGTAAGGGCACCACAGAAGTCAGATGATGTAATGCATTCTTCATAATCTGTATGCCTCTCAAAGCATAGCAAATGTCACTACTGCAAAAACATTCCAATGAATATTGATTTGCAATGGACAGGATTGGATGCATTTTGGTCTGAATGACCCTAAGCCGCGTGTATACACTTAACTTAACGTTTTCAACAAACATCAAATAAGACACATTATTGGGTTTTGTTTATTGATAGGAAAGGACACTTCAAGACATCTCTCTGATCCATGAATTAAAAGTAATCGCGCCCAGTCCATTTTTTTTTTAGACCAATCAGCACCCAACAAATCCATCAACAATCAAAGCAGGAAACCCTCATACAGTTGCCTTTTATGCTTCTGATATCTTGCTGATAGACAAGACCTATCTTTCCATTGACTTGCATTGCACATTCATTAAAGAAGAGCTCATATCAACGATAGTGAAGAATGCTGACATGACTACTCCTCTATCCAGTGACACATTTAAAGTTACCCACAAATGGCGGTCATTAATAATACTGCTGCCATTTAAACATAGCATCTGAAATCAAACAGTGTTAGGTAAGAGCCCTCCTAAGCAGTGCAGATATGAGATATAAGAGGGCAATTTTTCAGTGAAGACAAGTGCATTTGGGGAAACGTGGTCTCATGTCCTGAGGAGCACAGCAGCAGTCACAGCGGTTACAGCCACAGCAGCCACCGGTCCCCAGATCATCCATGGTACCTGAAACAAGCAGTGACATACACAATAATTTAATAAACAAAAATAACAGTACAAATATGGAGAAAGCTTTGAAAGAGAAAGCATTTGAGATCAATGCATTGCCCAGAGATTGCAGGTTTTAATTTTTAAGTTTTTAATAAGCAAAGTCAAAATTGTTAAGCATGAGCCATCCAGACAAGACAAAAACACGCCAGATGTCAAAACCGCACATTTAGGAAGGTTAGATTTTCAAGGCATAAATCATTTACATTTTCCTGGAGAAGCCACAAAGGGATTTAGGAATTAAGTCATGCAATGATTAAAAAGACTTTTGAATGATAGATGTAAGCTGACTTCACAAGGGGTAACATGTACCTTACTACCACAATGCGCCGAAGCACCAATGCAGCAAAGCCAGGATAAGGCCGATGGCTATGGCTTGAATGGGCAGCAATAGAGATGTCTACAGAAGGGAAGGGATATTATAGAAATCAACTGCAATGGGACATACCTTAGTTGGGCATAGCTTTATTAATAGACCCTTCAGTCAGTAGTCCGTAATTGGTGTTTACACAAACAAACACATTTGTCAATGTTTAAAGCCAGCAGTAAGACTGTGGATGAATACAGGGTAGCAGGTGCTGGATTACACAAATTGTGAATCTGTTGAATGATTCACATCACGTCTGGACTTAATAAAACAGATCTATGTAAAATATGTAGCATGGCTCATGCTCTAAAAATCACTCTCTACAAATGTGCCAGGTCCTTACACAAACATATTGTTGTTATTGCATTACTACATTGAGGCGGGACCAGTACTCACCTTTGTGCCTTTATCATGAAATTCCTTCATACTGGCTTTGCACTCTTGTAGTTCTTCAGTGAGCATCTGATTCTGTTGTTCTGTCTTCTCAAACATTTCTTTAAAGTTGGACATCTCTGTCTGAGCATTCTCAACCTGTAAAAAAAAACAAAGGCAAGGTTATCAATCATGCCAGCTCTAAAACGTGATTACAGTCATATGCCCCTGGCTGTGTAATAAAAACAATCCACATTCTGTAGGAGTCTGTGTTTTATGTGCTTTACCGGGTGATTATGCATGTTGTCTTTCCTGTTTAACAATAACAACATCTTGGGAATTGCAGGTAGACAGTACAGGAGAGATCATCTGGGACAATGCTAAAAGTAAAGACTGTATTTAATACCTCTTTTTGCAGGAGGAGTCACGTGACGCGCTTGGCGAGTATGGCTGCGTGAGAGTGAACTGCGCCTATCCCCGTGCATATTTTTGCCTAAAACGCAACAAAGAACCCTGAAAATTTGAAGCCACGATATTT
>JAVQKC010112806.1:0-56633 GCA_036025475.1 Philypnodon macrostomus
ACATTGCCTATGAATGAATGGTTGTGTGATTGGTGTTTGGTGGTGGTCAGAGGGGCCGTAGGCGCAAACTGGCAGCCACGCTTCTGTCAGTGTGCCCCAGGGAAGCTGTGGCTACACAAGTAGCTTACCACCACCGGGGTGTGACTGTGGAGCGAATGAATAATGTAATGTAAAGCGCTGTATAAAACGAATGCATTATTATTATTATAATGGACGAACAGATGACAGACGGATGCTACCCAAAACATTACCTCCTCGGTGGAGATAATAACTATAGTTATATTGTACACGGCAGCTAGGAAGCAATATGACATCTTTTTTTTAATTCTGTTCTTTGTGTTGTGTTTTAAATCAAAACATCAAAAACTGTATGAGGCATGTTTGATTTTCCTAAGTAGCTCTCATTATCCTTTTGATTTATCAGCCATCACAGTCATCACTGAAGGAAAATACCAGGCTGACCTACAATCTGAGGAGCGGTCTGGCTGTCCTTTGAAAGCAGCGCCCTCTTGTGGCCACTGTGAGCCTCTGTTGTTTTTATCCTGTCCCACAGTATTTTCTCACTGGGTGAATTCCCTGCTCTGGGTTTTCTTTGGCAGGCGAACACAGACACCGACTTCAACAGAGGAACTTGAGCTGCGAGTGGATCACATGGTTTAACAGGTCAATAGGTGAAGGAGGTAAAAAGAGACTGGCAGTGAGTCACTTTGCCTTGACAAGGCACTGTATGTGTTTCAGGTTCAATAAACAAGTGTTTTTTACAAGTACTGCCAGGTTATTTAGTGACACAATTCAAAAATATGTTTTTCACAGAGCTCTCCTGCAGGTGGCTTATGCCTGGTATGTGTGTGGCAGGCGGGTGTCAGCTGACAGCTGTGTGAGGGGAGATGACAGTGCCCTGATGCTGCGTCTCTCTGTTCTCTGGGAGCCATTTTGTCTGTCTCTGATCTCAGAGTCAGGTCTGCACCCCCCCCAGCTCCCCTCAGCCAATCACGTCAGTGCTCAGCCTAGCAGAAAACACAGAAACACACACAGCTACAGCCCCTGTCCGTCACCTCTGCGTCTCACCCTCTCCTTCCTCTTAATCCACATCTTTCCTCAGTCTCTGCTCTTCCTCCACCACCCTCCTCCTCTTCAGGCTGCTCTTGTTGTGCAACCCGTCTCTAAACAGCTCAGCCTTTGTGCCTTTTTTGTCTGTTGCCATTTCAGCCAGGCTGCAGTCTTTACTCATTTTCCTCCAATCAGGGACACCATGTGACTCTCTGCATGAGAGGGCACAGTCCCTTCCCCCTCCTGCTTCTCTCCCTCATCTAGCCAGCCAGCCAACATACGCTAGCAATCAGGAGAGTCAGGGGAAAGAGAGGCAGCATGATGGTATATACACAGTGCAGATTCAAAACAGTGCCTGACAAGTACAAGTACAGGTCTGGGCCACAGTCTGGAGCTGTCTGTAAGGCTAAACATCAGTCTTTAAGCTGTGTGTCTTTTGATGTACAAAGCTCATCCCACATCACTGCACTGTTTATGTCATCCACATGTTGAGGCACATGCAGTGTGTGTGTGTGTTCGTGCACACTGACACACACACGATGTCAGAGCCCACACAAGAAGGGGGAGGATCACTGTGTTGAACATGGCTCAGGAATGTAAACAAGCAAGAACCAAAGAAAAGGAGACCAACGACAGAGTGACTAGTGTACATCCATATCCTATTATACATTTGTATTGTATTGTACATCACAGACAGGGTTTTAAAGCCTGCCTTTAGAGTGATGTAATAAATAACAGTAACAAATACACTAACATCACAGAAGGCCCTGGGTTCTACTAAATAACTGTACATTTAACAACAGCCAATGGTGATGCGCAAACAGCAATTATACTGCATTTGACCAAGTTCCCTGCGTTTGTCTTCTAGAGGTTTTGTTATTTTTATTTCCATGGCGTTGACTCAACAAGTTGAAAATGGAAAAAAGAAGGAACTATAAAGCACAAAAACAGGGAATACCAGCAGGAACAATGCGAGAGCCAAAGTAGAGTGCGTTCATGTCTTTTTTGGAAATTTCCATGACCACGTTGATTAAGTATGCAATCTGACCACAAGATGCTTAGGCCTGATTCTAAACAAATGCTGTGCCTCTGCTCCAGCCCTGTTTAACGGCTGAGGTGGCAGCGCTTGCCTTCAAAGCACGGGGCACTGCACAGAGATTGAAAACACGCGCTCAGATGAACATTTGCAGATTACACTGGATGGCTGCTATCACAACTTCCACAGTTTGTCAGAATGTATGACAACCATACATCAGAGCTGGCTCTGTACCGACTGTGTCATTGCTCTTTGTAAACTTACTGCCTTTGAATTAACAGCTTAATGTTTCCATCTTTTGAATGATTCACATTGAGACTGACACCAGATTCATCTGATCTGATGCATGGCTGGCTAAACTTTTCTGTAAACATTCAGACTGTTTGAGCGCTGACCACAGTGACCATTGTGGCCTGTAGCAGGAGACGAAGAGGCCACAGAGGGGCCATCCCATCTCAGCTCCACCACCCACTTTCTCCTTTGTGCTGCTCAATACTGTATAACTGTATATTCTGAGCACATCTATCATGATTATGAACACATTTTGTAGTATAGTATTATATTTCATGTCCAACTCGTTCCTGTCACGGGTGCAAGCATAAATGGCTGTAACACTTAATAATATATTGCCAGCGGCACAGTGGTGGCTGGGTTATTTCTAGACCTTGATTCCCCTTTACTTTCGTGCTCCATCTGTTTAAAGTCAATAAAGTGAGAAGTATTATCTGTTCACTGTCAAGCACTAGAGAACAAAATCCAACTGTAGTTTTCACAACCACTCAACAAGTCACACACCTCTCAATACAGTGAGCTATAATATGACGGATATTACTCCCTGCAGGTGCCTTTGAGTGGCCTAGCTCCCAGAGGCCCTGTGGGGTCGACTTAGGAGTTTTTATTAAAAAATAGTGACATGCGCTAGTCAGACAGACAGTTATTGTTGATTTGCTTGTGTTAGGACTGAAATAAGACAAATCTTTTAAAATGGCAGGCCAACATAGGACAGAGATGCAAAGGGAAAAAACAGCAGCAAGTTGAAGTTGTTTAATCTCTGTCACATTGTTTCGGGCAAGGTTGGCCTCTCACTGGCCTTCTCCCCCTCAGGTATGCACTCACTACAATGTTTCCATGAACTCAAGATGAGAGGACTTCTGGGTAAAACCTAGGATGGAAACTCCCTAACAAGGCCATTATAAATCTATGTCAGCCTTCTATTTGGTGCACTGAAAAAGACTATGTTCAGAGTTGATGAAACCACTTAGGGATGACCTGGGCAGTAGGTAGAAACACATCTATACCTTAGGGCATTTTTCAACAGCTTTTCCTAAGTCTTTCAAGGCTTCCAACATACCTTTAGTGTAAAACACCATCCATTAGTAACTTTTGTGCATGAAGTGAATCAATCATGGTTTTGATCAAAGCCGCTGCTCTTTGCCCTTTAAATGTCACGCTCTGATCCTCCTCTTTCAAATGAGGAGCAGGCTTTCACAGGAATTACACTTTAAACACTGTAACATGTGGTACTGGGCTGACCTGAAGAACCTGAAGTAGCTTTTGTGGCGCCATAGCAACAAGTTCATACCCAGATGTCTGCAATACTTAAAAGATAAAGACATGGTAAGTATTGTCTGTTCCCTTAAAAACTAGTAAGTAAACTAGAAGATGAAAAACTCTAGTGACATTTCTAAAGTAACAAAGTCAAGTAAAGACATAAATTTGCCCAAAGCTACCTACTCCTCCTTTAACTTACATCTCAGTAAGTCCAACATCTTTTAATGCACTGCCCTCCATCCTTACTTATCACACAGACAGGGTGACCTCCCATGAGCCTTTGCAAAAAGAGAGCCCCAGGGCCCAGGGCACCTCTCTCTATGCTCCAACAGTCACGCAACTCTAAATAAAATAATAACAACAATGGCATGACCACACAGGAAAAGTCATGCAGTGTGCGTGTGTGTGTGGCAACAAGCAGCAAGCAGGGTATAGGTAGGCAGCTGTCGTTAAGAGCAACCATCACCACGGCAGCGAGCGACTTACCGGGACACGCACAGCCGCCCACGGACATCTTCTCACATGTCTGGTGTAGATCCAACTAGAAACGGTTCGGGTTGTATTGCTCCCGCTTCCCTCCGCTCTTCTCTGCTCTCTCAACCAGTCACTGCTTACATGGAAGTCTGCTGTATCCCCACGCTTCTCACACTGGCAGACAACAGCACCACCAGAGAGCAAAAAGAGAGAGACTTTAAAAAAAAAACAGATCCGCTTCTTCCCAGTTGTGGCTGTTCACTGTATGTGTAAAAGAAAACGTACAGTGTAGTGCTCTTGTGTTGTTGTTGCTGCCGCTGCTGCCCTGCAAATTACAGCTCAGGTGGGAGGAGAGCAAGGGAGGGAACGAGTGCTCAAGTGAGAGAGAGAGAGTGAGAGAGTGTAGACTGTCAAAGTGACCTGAGAGGCAGCTTTGAGCGAATAACAACCATGTGATGTGGGTTCTTTTTTTTACCCCCCCACTTTAAAATATGTACAGGCAATACAAATGGAGCCATGTCTATATGTGTTCAGTATCCAGGTTTGATACATGGCAGTCAGGGCAAAAGGGGGGAGAGAAAAGGGAGAGTTAAAAAGGCAGCAGGAGGAGGTGAAGTAAGTGTGGGAGGGGGCCATCGACGTGCCACGACTCTCTCTCTCGCTCCCTCTCTCTCTTGCTCCCTCTCTCTCTCTGTTAGTCTGTCTGTCTGCAGTATGTCACACAGTGTTGCTTTGCCACTTCACTCATCCTCTGCCACTACACCACCCCCTCCCTTCTTCTAATGCACTCTCGCTTTCCTAAATTCTTGCTTTTTACCTTACTTCACAGAGTCTCCATCTTGTTATCCGACTGTCTTTGTTGAAGAGGCAGGTCCAGCAGCTTCCTAGTGCACACAACAACTTAGGTCAGCCCAAAACCTGAAACTGCTCCTAGATATATAACAATGGATGAAGCTTACCTTGCATTTTAAAGTGGTTTTACCAGATTTTAGCAGTCAGGTGGTTTCTTGACCAGTGCCACAATATTGTTTGCTGAATAGACAAAAGATACTAGAAATAAATGGTATATAGATTGCATTTTACATTGTACTTGCATTCACACTTGCAAGCATACCTTTATACAGTGATCCCAGATATTGAATGCCAGGGTGTCTTGCCTAAGGACACAATTTCAGTATCAACTAGAGAGAGGGTCGAACCGTCAACGATTTTCTCTACCTCCAACTGTTGCCCCAAATATAACCTATAGTTTTGGACATGGTTTAAATAATTGAGCAATGATTACCAGCAAAAGCAAATTCTTTTTTTAGTGTACAGACAGCGACATAGTATAATTTGACCTGCAGAACAAAACAAACTTGTAGGCTCCTTCATCAGTTCACGGGCCATATGACACACGCCAAAAGTATTAAAGGTGAACCAGCACATTATTTGTTATGGACTTTAATATGAGCCTTGTAAATTAGTTAGCTGCCAGCTTTGACATATTCACATGATTTAGAGGTCACAACCCCCAAATAGCCAGAAGCTTCACACACAATTAAGCAACACAAACAGGGCAGTGCAATTTCCCTCCAAAATGGCATCATCAAAAATCAGCTTGTCTTCTTTACATGCAAAGTGTCGTCTGCATACATAGCTGGCCTCGCCCACATATTTCTACTTCCTCTCCTTTTAAGACACTTGCTCTTTGTCTTTCCCACTCCTCTGGCTCCTCACCCTGTAACTCATTAGGCAGTGTCTCATTTTGAGGAGGAGAGTGTTAAGCCAATCAGAGCTGGGAAGGAAGAAAGGAAGGATGGAGAAAGAGGAAAGGGGAAGGAAGCGAGGAAAGGAAGCAGAGCGGGCGAGCGACGGATGGATGGATAGGGGAGAGAAATGGAGGGAGAGAGCGGGAGAGAGGGAGAGAGAGAGAGGTGGAGGAAGAGAATAAATAGCTCTGGCGCACTCGTCCCCCATTACCCCGGGAGGGCACTGTCGCCATGGCAATGTGGCAGAAAAAGGATAGCACAAGCATGATGAGCTTTCACACACACGCACACACAATGACAAACTGTGATTCACACATCCAGACGTCGTGCCCACAGCTAACAGTTTGATCAAGACAGTGGCGTTGACAAGTTCATGTTTTCTTTTAACTGGATGAAGGCACAATAAGGTCATGGTAAAGTACACCTTTTAAGATGATTTAGTAGAGTGTAAACACACACACAAGTTAAAATAGCCCATGGAGAGTCATCATAAATGGTGAGACAAAGAGAGTTGCAGAGGGAGTTTGAAGACAGACAAAAAAGGAGGTTGAGAACAAAAAGCTAAAGACTGGCAATCTAAAACAGGAAAAACATAAATGTATCAATTATCTCAGGGCTAATTCATTCGTTGGACATTTCTTAATAAAATTCTGGTTATAAAACAGCAAATTGGCTTAAAAGAAACTAATAGAACTCATCTTCAATTACTGTTAAATTACAAGTTAGTCCTCGGGATCAAGGGGATTAGCGTTTACATAAATGTTAGGTAATCCATCACAGTTACAGTAAATCATGGGAGCTGCCATTTCTTTGTCTTTATGACCTCAGTGACCTCCACTCTATCAGTCAAATTTTAACAGTTTAGCCTAATATATCTGTGTTACAAAAGCAGCATAACCTGTAAAGACTTACAGTGGTACAAGATGCCACAATTCAATGTCCCAAAACAATCAAACTGAACCTTGACTTAAATTCAGCAAAGTGAAGTTAAAAGCGCCTCTGTTGTTGTAAAGCTATTGTCGCAGTGCATTTATCCCGGAAAACTTGTTTGGATGGCAAATGTGGCACTTAATTAGCTTAAAAATCGTGTGTGCGCATCCCGCCCCAGGGCAGGGAGCAGAGAATGAAAGAGGCAGCTAGCTCTAAACTCACTCTTATGTAAGGCAGATTGTGCATCCTGTTTCTCACTGAGCTACATTATTGATGCGGGGTTCTGTTTCCACGGTTGCACTGTAAAATCAAAAAGTTAATCTTACCAATGCCAATTCATATTTTTTTTTTGTAAACTAAATTTGACACTTGAGACTTTTGTTGATTTTGTGTAGGGACTGTAGACGGAAATTATTAATTACTCCATAATTATAAATCACTATTTATTATCTGCCATTTTTTCATTTCTTTTAATGTTCATTGCATTGCCCCTTAAATAAAAAAAATCACTGAAAATATTTACATAAAAATACAAATAAATAAATATAAAAAGTGAGCCTCTATTTTTTTTTTTTGTAATTTAGATTTTTACATTTTTTACAATTATTTGTGTCTTTACTTAAAACTAATATCAGTTTTAAAAAAAAGTTTAAAGTAAGAGCACAGTTGTGAGCACACATGCACCTGTACCTGTACCAATCGTCCCCCCACACCTCTGCTGTTACCGAACAAGAATGGGCCCCTCCAGCTGAGGTCTAGCCATGTTCCCTGTTTCTAGTCCCTGGTTCTCCTCCCCTCTCCAATTCCCCGCTTGCCCTGTGGTGCTTTCGTCTTCACCTCCTGCATCAATGCAAGTCCCATGTAAAAGCCCTCGGCTCCTCCTCCACGCCTTCTGTCTCTCCCCGGCCTTCAGTTCCCACTAACAGATGTTCACTGTGCCATGTGGGAGGGCATTCCTCTTCCCTGCTATGAAAGCAAAAGAAATACAGTACTGTGCAAATGTTTTAGACAATTGCTAAGAAACGTCCAAGTGAGACAGATAATCATTTTTGTTAGAGGTCTCAATCCCTGTCTGGATCCAACATTTTTGGAGACCTAAGATTTTGACATAAGCCAATTGTCTTGGCTCCTAGTAAGTAATTAACCAGCTTAGCTTCACAAGCCTCACCTCAACATAAATGGGATTGTTTGGGATTAGCTTGAAGAGACAGAAAGATGTGAGAAGCCTACAATAACTAATGACATGGTGGGAAAGCCCTACAGTACATGTTGTTGAAAAATGTATATTATTGGCATCTATACAAGTGAAAAAAATGAAATTTCATGAACTCATGTTTTTAAAGCTATTCTCCAAATCTGCCTAAACATTCGCACTGTACTGTATAAACTACAAACCAGGACACAAGCGACACAACTGCCTGTCTCAGCATTTATAGTCCTGTATGTGCTGTACGTGTGTGCCCCGGTTTCCCAGTGGAGCTGGTATCAAGTTAAAGATCAGAGTGCTTTTTGCCTCTTTATAACGTGCATGACACAATATCTGAAAGGTCGCCTAAATATATACACATGCCACAACGGAGCAGGACTGACAGGAGCATAAAGACATTCACTAGTGTGGGACAACACCAGTGTGAAGTGGAGAAAGGAGAGTAAATACCTGACTCCTTGGACCTCACCAGCCGTTTAAAAATTCAAAGATGTCAAAAGTGCACTCTGGAGTCATGCTGCAGGCCCAAGGTACATAGTAGAGAGCATTGTTTTACAATATGTCGGGATGTTGGGGAAAGACAATATCAGTTTTTATGAGATGTGTTCAAGCTACCGTTTCTGAAATTGTTTTTATTTGATCTTTATTTATTGAATAGTCACAATGAAATCTCTTTTTCAGGGGAATGCCTGTCCCATAGGGAGAACCTTTAGTGATAAAGGAAAGTGGAGTACCCAGAGGAAACCCAAGCAGACACGGGTAGAACATAATCGCCTCAAAGAAAAGGCACAGTAAGTCCTTCCCTCCACAAGAGACCTTCTTGATGTAGCTGGGGTCCAACTTTATTAGCACGGAAAAGGGTTCAAGTCACTGAATAAAGAGGAAGAAACAAACAGTGGTTCATGAAATAAAATAAAACGGTGCACATTTTGAAGTAGTTTGTACTTTTTGGCCATTTTCTTTAGCAACTGGTAGTTTGTTGAAAAAGTACCAAAACAAAACTCCAGTCAGTTTGTGTAGAGCCATGCCAACACAATCAGAGGCTGGATGCTCCAATACGGTGACCCACATAGAGACAGTCCCCCTCCTCGAAAACACTCAAACCTGCACACACACACACACACACTCCCCCATCTCACCCTCACTCCACTAGAGACCCAGGGTACTTTGGCCCCGATTCAGACGGTAATGTACCTGAAGAGTTGTGGGAGATAAAACTGCTGTGTCTAGAGGATACGAGGACGATGCAAAATATTGGGAGTAGGAAGACAGCAACATCAAAATGTGAGACATTCATTCTTCAGCTCTTTAGATTGGGTCGCAGGTGACAGGAGCATTTCCCTGCAACTATGGGCCTAAAGCAGGGGTGAACTCTTGACAGTGAGTGGAGAGTTTGTCGCAGGGCACATTCATTCAGAAGGGACTTCTAATACATGCATGACTTTGGATGGTGAGAGGAAGTAAAAGTACCCAGAGAGAACCTATAATAAACACAAGGAGGACATGCAGACTCTACTCAACCTGCTTCTAAGCCACCATGCACGCTTGCCCTCCATTTTTTTTAAAATTATAAATCATTAAAGCAAGTCTTATTTTTCTGTCCTAATCGAAATCAGCTTTTGTCTACGTCTGTGTGGCACTGTGACATTCACCACAAAGGTCAGCTCTTGGTATGCACAAGATAACAAGCCAGACACATCCCCGGTCAGTGCTCTCAGGGGAGAAGGCAAGATAAGAAGATCCACCACGAGCGTTAAAAAAAAAAAAAGGTGATGAACTATATAATAAATCTGTGTAACTTCCTGTTTATATCTACTCGACAGCTCAGGGTGGTAATGGCGTATGCAGCAGTGGTAAGTAATAAAATCAATCACAAGTTTTGAGGACAGATACGGTTGAACTGGCCCAATGTGTCTCAACGCCATCTTGTGGGCAAATGCATAATTACAGTAGGTTCATAATAAAGCCTCATGATGCAACTTTATGTTTAAAATGTTCAATCAAATATAAATAATAACAATACAATAAAAACAGTGTGATCAAAAGTCAAGGTTGGGTTATAAAATATGTGTCTATACATCTAATGGTAAAATAATCAATAAAAACAGTAAATAGTAAAATAATACAGAAAATAAAAATCATGTTTTATCAATACTCTATTTACTGATGCTTGAACTTCAACAGGTTTGTCTTGAAAATATGTGCACACTGAAATCTATTGACATGATGCAATGTAGTGGCTGATTAGGTACATATTTGAGTAAAAAACATTATTTATGTGCCATTACTTTTAAAAAACATATATTTGTACTGTTACAATGAAAAATAAAATGACTTACTGTCAATATTGTGTCTACACGATCACATATGTTTGAAAATGTCTTATCTTGGCAGACGTTCATCAGCTTATCTTCAAGAGTTAAAGCGAAGAATGGGTTTCCTATCTTCACAGTCTTCACAGAGTATATCACACTGACAGTGCAGTAGTCTACAGGCCTAAAGTGTGACTGATCTTCTGCTCCATTGATTTGATATGTACACAAGAACTATCACCAGAAATAGCACCTTTCTTCTGCTCAGCTTTTTATCCACTGCCCTTCGAGGACTCAGTGGCAGCTCTGCTAAATACCCAAGTCAAAAGAGATTATTGAAAATATTACTGTTTTTATATGGCATTGTTGCATCATTGAGCTTACGAGTCTGAAACTCTTTGTACGTTTTTACAATTTTAGTGTGAACAAACTCACAAAGCCAGAAGCCTGACTGACAGTTCTGAACCAGGACTAAACCAGGATTAAACAAAGCCTAAGCCTGGACAAAACCAGGACTAAACAAGGACTACACTCAGGTCAAGACCTCTTCCAAGCCAGAACTAAACCAGGTCTATTCTCAAGAGTCAACTCCTTGTGGTCAGAGAAAATGATTCAGTCCTAGATGTTAGGGGACTAGACAACAAAATCATCAGTTGACCAAGCCTGTTGCTCGATCACTGAACTAAAGGAAGCAAAAAGAGCAGTCATGGTAAAAATGTAAATGTAATCAGTCATTCAAAAGGCCAGCATATAATGAACAACTTCAACACGTCAACAGCAAATACATGCATAACACTTCACAACGCTATCTTTGGGAAATGTTCTGGAAATGACCCGTTTAGATTGTGACTGACTGTTGGTATAGCACAAAGATAAAATAGGTAGCAATGAGATAAGAAGCTAGTATTCCTCCATTATAGGTTATATCGCCAAAGATAAACCAACTGCTTAGGCCTGCTATCTATTGAAGACTGTGTATATCTGGACATGCAGACATAAACATAAACAGTATTATAAATTACATATTACATACATACATACATATTATGTGACTATTTACATCTCCAATACTTTATTACCACTACTGTTCTGTGTTTTTTTTGTAACGTTTTCAGAAGTTTTTCAGCATTAACAACGAATATGTAGTGTTTTAACGTACAATGGCCGCTAGGTGTCACTAAAAACTGGCATCTAGATTTAAACCGTAGAGATGCCCAGATAAATTATATTCAATCAATAGATAAAAATATATTAAATTGTGTTGTAAAGGTTGACAAAGGCACATAAAAGCTTCTTCTAAACAAACATGTGAAGCTATGGTCTGGATATGACTTATGGGCCTTACTTAATAAAAATACATCATAATCATTACAACATAACATATGACTGAATAAATGCTAACAGAATTAAACGAGTATCTTTGAATTGAAATGAATGAAACGCGTTCAATAAACCCCACTGACCTCAGGCCTGTGCCGCTTCCATCCCCGAGGCTCCTGGGTGAGGGACGGTGGTGTAAATCTGATCCCGGGTCGGTGCCTTGGGTTCGCGCCGTGCCGGTACCACGTGGTCCCCATCCGGCTGCTCTGGGCCATGTGGAGCAAGATGGCGACGCGGTGGAGACGGAAAGACGGGCATTTAAAACCCGGCAAAGGGTGTTTTCTGTCCAACAACAACCCCAATGAGGTACAGATTTCCTCATCTGAGTCGATTAGGCATTCGTGTAGCGGTGAATTGAGCGTGAGTAGTGTTGAGAAAGACTGCACCGAGGCCACATGTGCTTAGCTTAACGACACGTGGCTCCACTGAAGCTACTACAGAGGCTAGCGCGCAAGGAGTTGGCTCATCCGGTGATTTACATACCGAAATATCATATCATTGAGCCAGAAAACGCCTTTATACGCCGTCATGTGGCGTTTTACCATGAGGTATTTACTTGGTACAGCTGGCAGGGACTGTTTTCTCCAAAGTACAGAGTGTTCACTTGATCTGTGCCCACTGGCTTCGACTGTCCCTAGCTACCCTTTCACAAGGAACAATTCCCATCTTTTAGTTGGTTGTGTCTGTGATAGTTTTAGGAGCTTACTTCACCCCGGCCCCTCACTCACTAAACCTCATGTATGTCTTGTTCAGTGTCAGTCTCGGGGGAGGGGGGTCCATAGTGCGCAAACTCCATTCATTTTGAGTCAGCACATGCCAGCATTTGTCAGTACTGCCATATAAACATAAAATCAGTCACTGAACGTGTTGAGAAGTCCCCGTGACCCTTTTCCCTTAGTAAATAAGAAACCTCACCTTACCCACACAGCTATGGCTCTTTATTAGTCTGCCTTTAATAAATATGACATTGTAGTAAGTGTAATTGTGATCATCTATATGAGTAGTTTTTATTTCTGTATGGTCCTGCTGTGCTTAGTCTACATTAGAAATACTACTCTCAAATCTCTCTCTATGGCATGTCATCAGTCTGTTCAGGGCATTGTTTTTGTTTGTTTATTATACATATGTCAATTAGTTTTTTCTGTCTGCAGTTTGTACTGAACACTGATGTAGAGATGAACACTCAGTCCTCGGTGGATCACTCCATTCTGGCCATTTTTGAAGATTCATCTGTTTTAACACAGGTCAGTATGAAACCGTTTGTCTCAGTTTTAATGATATTTAATCTTATCATCAATGGAGACACAATAACTTCTATCTTATATCTGTGCTTTGTGGATCGATACCACTGATACCAATGCAAAAACTAAAGGCATAGAAATTTCATAAAAAATATAATATAACTAAGACCAGTTTATATTTATTACAATGTAATATAATGTAATTTGCCACATTATTCATCAGCTTATAATTAGGCTAAAGTATAATCAATGAGTCAGTATCGGCCACTCACCGATCCAGCTCAAGGGCTTGGATCGGCTCCGATATCGGCTCCAGTATCTGTGCATCGCTACTCTATTGCATCTCTTAACAATGTCCTCTGTCGTCAGGAAAGGGCTGCTGTGGAGGAGGACAGTGAGCAGCTGCTGTCGGCTCTCACAGAGATGTTGGAAAGTGTTGAAGATGATTACGAAACACTATCTCCTTTTAACACTTTACCAGAAACATCACTTCTTACCTCCCAGGACCTCACTGACAATGCAAAAGTGGGTACAAGCAGTATAGACTGTAAATTCCCCTTGTGATAACAATATATTGAGCGACCTCTACTTTGATTTTTTTTTTATTTCAGTCCATAAATACAAAAGTAGAGTCTGAAGTCGAGGTGTTCACCACAGCGTCTCTTGTCAGCCTGGTGAAGCTCATGCATCCTTACTGTCTGAAGCTACAAGTGGAAGAGGAACCAGGGAAGTCCACCAAAGACGTGTTATTCTCTAAAGAAGAGGTCTGGAAGTATGAAAGACCCACTGAAGAGATTGATGAAGAGATAAACGTTGTGTCCGATGATGAAGCATCTATGGAGGCAACACATTTTGGGAAGGAACAAGATAAGAATTGTAAACCTCTGAAGAGTGCATTATTTAGCAGCAGTCCGTCTAAAGGCCGTCACCTGCCAAAAGAGAAAAAGAGAGTTAGCTTTGGCTCGGTGCAAGTCAATTCTTTTGATTTGGAAAGTCAATCTAGTGGCGTTACATCGCTAGCTACTCATCATAGCGCCAACGCACTTAACAGTACAA
Source organism: Philypnodon macrostomus (assembly GCA_036025475.1). NCBI lineage: Eukaryota > Metazoa > Chordata > Actinopteri > Gobiiformes > Eleotridae > Philypnodon > Philypnodon macrostomus. The sequence continues at coordinate 13,989 of JAVQKC010112806.1, forward strand.
CCGATTCAACACTTCAAAGTCAAATTTCTTCTGAAAACAGCCAGATGTTTGATGCTCGGCCACAAAAATCTGAGAAGAAAAGGAAATCCCTAAGTCTTCAACAGTACAGGCAACTGAGAGAGAAGAGACAGCCCCTGGTGGAGAAACAGGGGAACTACACAACTAAGTGGCCCTCTGTGTCCGTGCCCCCGAAAGAATTGACCCCCATCTTAAGTGTGCAAGGGCAGAAACTGGCCGTCTTTAAACCATTTACAATTCAGCACTCAACGGACAAATCTCCTGTCTCCAAAATACCACCAAAAACCAAGCTGGCCTCCAGTGATGTACAACATAAAGCAAAACGTCACAAATCCATCTGCAAGGTTTCACCCATTGCGCCGCTCCGAGGTGTAAATGTGGATGTATGTAAGAGTAGTCCAACAAAGACACCGACAATACTCAGTAGTGACCCCCCAAATCCTGTGCTGCTACTACCCCTGCCAGTCAAAAATGAACCCGCATCTGACATTAAGCAAAATGAAAACAGTGCCGTTCACCACAGTGAAGATGTGTCCGAAGTAACAGATACTTCAACCCCAAAGTGCAATAACCAAAGCTCAACAGAAGACGATAAGCTAATACCAAACACCCTCGACTTGACAAACCATTGTAATGATGTAATGAATGTAAAGACGCCACTGGATTGTCCCCCCTCCATACCTTATTCTTATGAGCCACCAACTCCAGTTTCGACTCCTGTCAAAGAGCTGACTCCAGAGGTCGCATTCAGGATTTCACCACCCCCTCTTCAGTTATGCAATCCTCTCAGCACATCCTCAGGTAAAAATATTGAATAATGAATTAGTAATATTAACAAATTATACAGTTTAAATGCTTTAGACTGGTTTGAAGACTGGTTAGGTAAAGATATGCATCATTTATTTAGATGATTTTCCCAGTTTATAAAATGCAAAGTGAGATTTCAGAAAAACGCCTCTAAAAATTTGGTCATTGGTGCTTGTAGGCTGCTGACATCTTTCTGTCTCTTCATCCTATTCAGTGATGTTGAGTTAAACCAGTTGAAGAGTTGTTAACAAGACACCAGCTCATTGGGCTTATGTTACAATGATTGAGATCCACACTGCGTTTCAACACTCGGGCTAAATCATTCTCACAGCACTGCAACACATAGTTTAATGTATGTCTTTCTTCATCCAGGAATCATAGCCTCCGATCTGACCAGTCTGCTCGAACAGTTCGAGGAAACGCAAGGTGATTTAGATAAAACACACTCTTTAGTTCATTTTGTTCTGTTGTTTTAATCTTTATGCTTCTTTCATCTCCAGCTAAAGAGGAAGGAGAGAGTGAGCGGGCACTGCAGGTCCACACCGAGCATATGTGTGTATTAAAAAGTGCTTCTCCAAATTCAGTTCAGGCAAACCAAGTCTTGCCTCCTGACCAGGCACTTCTTACACCCCGAACCGAAGCACTTACAAGCACTTCACATTCAACTGCATCGCTAACTCCTCTCTGCAGTCGTCCAGATTTAAAGATCCCAGAACCACTTGGAACTGAAGTTGTCCTCAGCACTCAAGAGCAGCCAGCAAGAAGAAAAACTCCTCAAGTGAAATCTATTAAAATAATTGACCCTCGTCCTCTGCCATTTAAAAGGACTTATTCAAGCATCTCAGAGTCTTCAGCTGTTTATAGCCCTTCTCACATCTATGCAGCCATATCTTCAGATCATGATTACTGCAGTGCATCCAAAAGTGTAACTGATTGCCACAGAAACGCTAAGACGCTAAACGCTAATTCAGAAAACATGGATGTCAAATGTGCTAACCTAAGTGCCCCTAATGCATGCTCAAACCAGATAAGTGAAGCTAACAAAATCAAAACTGTTACAACATTTGAAAACATACTGGATATCTCAAGGACAAAACGACCCACAAACCAGCCCACACTCTCAATAGAAACAGCCAAAAACCAACTCTCTAGCCTCGACACATGCATCCCTCCTACACCGCCTCCCAGTCCACCTTACAGAGGCAGAGGGCAGGACAGGAGGACATTTCGGAGAAGATCCCACCGTTCAGACTCCAGTTCTTCCTCTTCTTCATCATCATCATCATATTACTCCTCCAGCTCCAGCAGGTCTCGCTCTCCAATAAGTCAAACGTATGTATTTAATTTGCTAGTTCACTATTCTCTGGCACGTGTCCAGAATTTAAATGCATTTGTCGTTGTCTTTGTAGGCACCACCATCAAAGTTCAGACAGTAGTTCATGCTCGTCATCTCCTTCTCGCTCTGCTTCCCGTTCCCCATCAAGACGCAAGAGGTCCAAAACGAGATTCAGCAGGTCCAGCTCGAGATCCAGCTCGAGATCCAGATCTTGGTCCCGGTCTCGGTCCCGGTCCCAATCACCGCCTCTGAAAATATGGAAAGATGTTAGCAGGTTTGTGAGAGAATATATACCAGTCACAAAAAGTTAGGGATTTTTTACTTCTGGGTGAAATTACAGACGGTTCCTAAATTGCAATATAACCTGGTTCTACTTAATACTCTCTTTCATGGAACACTGTAATTTCACTGTGGCACGAACAGTTCCCCTATTCTCACTATTTCCCCCAAAGTGAAATATCCCTGACTTTTTGTGACTAGTATATTTGTTACTCAATGTGATTACAATTAATTGCAATTGTCATGCTAAGTAATATTTCTTTGTTGTAGAAACAGAGAGGCAAGGAAGCTCAGGAGGGAGCAGGAAGTGAGGATGCAGAAACTCAGAGCCATAGTAAGTGCCAAAAAGAGATGACGTTGGGTTTGATTTGAGTAACAAACTGTAACTAACTCTATCATGTTTTCTCTTAAGGACGAGAGGCGGGTGGTGTATGTGGGCCGTATCCGCAGGACCATGACACACGAAGAACTCAGAGAGCGCTTCTCACAGTTCGGACATGTCGAATGCGTCTCCCTGCACTTCAGAGACAGAGGGTAAGACAATTAAATTATCTATTTTTGGGGCGTTTTTATTTATTTCATGTCCACGTCACATGATACTATTGTTTTTACAGTGACCACTATGGCTTTGTCACCTTTTACAACATGGAAGATGCATTTTCTGCCATTGACAACGGTGGGAAGCTGCGGAGGCCTGATGAACTTCCTTTTGACATTTGCTTTGGTGGAAGAAGACAGTTCTGTAATTCAGATTATGCTGATTTAGGTAAGACCCAGTATCTAATACTCACAATTAAATATTACTTTTCCAACATACGACTAAGTTTGGTTTGTCTTTGTTCCGTAGATTCAAACCGAGATGCCGAGCTTTCTCCTGTCAGAAGCAGATATGAAGATGTTGACTTTGACCTGTTGCTCAAACAGGCTCAGAAAGGGTTAAAGAGCTAGTATCCACATCATGCAGAAGATGCTGAGATCAAGACCTTTTTAAAATTAACCTCAGGGCTTTATGCTCACACTTATGTAGCAGTTTCTCTATATTCTTTTGAATTATGCATGTTTTAATTGATGTTTACAATTAATATGTTGCACTGTTATTTGCAAAAGATATTCTACATGATTTGTGCATTCCTTTTCTTGCATAGCTTAGAAGATTTTCTACATTTGTATATAAAAAAATAAACTTTCTGATGGACTATATACTGACAGTTTTATGTATGTATTTATTTATTTGTAGAACTTTACACAATGATTTTAGGTAGATTTGAGAAAATCAATGCAATGATTGTTCTACGGAGAAGGAAGCCCATAAAAGAAACCTTTCTATATAACTGCAGAGAATGAAGATGACACCATTGAGAGAGATTCATATCCAATGGTATCTGGGAAATGGTAGTTGGTCTATAAATGTCAGATCAAATAAGCAAAATTAAAAGATCATAACATAATTACACTACAAAACAGTAAAATTGATGTGAATATTTAATGATAAAATATAATACATAATGGATCATGGAAATAAATTCTTAAGCGTGGACTGACTTCTCGGAGCACCCTCAAAACAAAGACACTGTCCCTTTAAGACGTACACCCGGTAGTTGGACGTCAGCGTGCGTCTGTTGCTGTAAGGTGAACTTCAGTCATCTCAAAACAAATTATTATTCACATTATCCTAAAGCGTTTTTACTACTTCAGACTTTAGATATTTCTCTAATGTTACGCAATGATTAAAACGGTCTGGTATGCGCAGGCGTGAGAGTGCGGCGTAATAAAATACGCTTATATTATAGGCTGAGAGACAGACCTGTGACTGAAAGGCTGTGTGTCAAGTGCTGCTGCTGTTTAGACATTGAGCAAAAGAAAATAACAAATTTGACAGCAAAATATGTCCAAATCCGACAAAGCTGAAGGCGCACCTCAAAGGCGTTTCATCAGCGGAGTGGTAGAAGGTAAGACCCATAACCACAACTCACTCATATCATCAAAACAAAAGTATGCAATTCAGTAAAGACTGCGTTAAATGTGTTGGGTAATAGGCAGATCATTCATTAATTGCACTCCTAATAAGACATGTTCTTTGTGTAGGCTTTTATGGGCGACCATGGACTATGGCGCAAAGATCAGAACTGTTTAAAAGGTTCATCATTTTCCTTTCCGTTTCAATAAATGTAGTTCCCATCCCAGTTGGATCAGATTAACTTAATTCTTGTTTCTTGTTGCTGTTTTGTAATATCAAAGGGAACAAAAGTGGGGGTTGAACTCATACCTTTACGCCCCCAAAGATGACTACAAACACAGAATGTACTGGAGAGACCTCTATTCTGCTGAGGAGGCTGGTGAGTATTGTGAATTGCCTCTCAATATTGCTGTATGGAGTCATTTACCACAGACCTCACATATAAGCTGCATCACACATCAGTAGCATTTTCTTGATTTAAAAAATGTAGTCAAATCAGAACAAGCATAACTAAAAATACTCACCTCTGTAGCAAATGAAAATGCCATGCCCAGTTATGATCTTTTCATTACACTGTTATCTGACGTTTATAGCCCGAAATAGAGGCACCATTCCATTATTGAAGTGTCTCTATCAATGGACTTTGGTCTATGACATGGTATTATAGTCATCTTCATTTGTTTGCGTTTCTCTTTCATTGTCCTTTTCAGAACAAATAATTGCTTTGATATCGGCAGCCAGAAGTTACAATGTTGAGTTCATCTACGCAATCTCCCCTGGTTTGGACATTACCTTTTCAAATTGCAAAGAGGTTGCTGCCCTTAAGAGGAAATTTGATCAGGTATGATTTTAATATTTGCAGGCAAAGGGTGTGGCATAGATGATAATCCAATAAAGAGTGTATTTATGTTTATGGTTGGCCAAGGGATAGTCTTGAATTCCACATTGATCCATTTTATGAGTTTATGGTAAAACTGAGGCCTTGTGCAATAAAAGGAAATTGCTGCAGGTAATGGTGGCCCCTTAGAAATTTAAGGTTCTCTCTGCGTTCTAACTACTTTTGAGTAAATCCACTTTAAAAAGTTAAGGCTTGATATCACAGATAGAACTATATATTTGTACACAGCCTATTATAAAGATTAGGTACTAACTATAGGAAATTGTAAATAGAACCTTATAATTCTAAGGGGACAATAGGTTGTATACATGGGATTCTGCAAAGACACTATTCAGTACAATGATAAAAAAGCAACAAAGATATAGGCTGCTCTATTACCCATTACTAGCATAAATAAAAAAATAACAAAATAAAATAAAACATGTGAAGCAGCATATAAGCAGTAGATGCAAATTAATATATATAAATAAACAAATATAAATCTATAGATATACATATTTTTATAATAGTGTAACTATGCTCAACAAATACTCAACTATGAGACTGTACAATACATGTTATATTTAAATATGACTTACCCTGGATCTGCTCTTCTAGGTAAAAGAGTTTGGCTGCAGATCTTTCTCTTTACTTTTTGATGACATTGAAAGAGAAATGTGCCCCGCGGATAAGCAGGCATTCAGCTCATTTGCTGATGCTCAAGTGGCTGTTGCTAACGAGGTATTTCAACATCTGGGTGAACCTGAAGTCTTCCTTTTCTGTCCAACGGGTGAGTATGCCTTTTAATGTAAAACAATTATGTCTTTTGCTATTTCTGTCTCTTATATCGACACTTTTGTCCAGATTACTGTGCGTCTTTCTGCACTCCCAATGTCTCCCAGTCATCATACCTGCACACAGTTGGTGAGAAGCTGCAGCCAGGCATTGACATACTGTGGACTGGTAAGGAAACAAAAAGGCGTATCCCATACCCTATATGTACAAGACAGTTATATACAATTATTTTAAGGTCCAAAGGTGGTCTCTCATAAAATCTCAGTCGAGTCGATAGAGGAAGTTTCTGCCATCCTCCAGAGACCGCCTGTCATCTGGGACAACATCCACGCCAATGATTATGACCCTCAAAGGATTTTTATTGGACCCTACAAAGTGAGCTCATCAGATATTTATTATATAATTAAAAAAATTGTCAATTCAAATCCAGATATAATAATTGCTTTTGTAGGATCGTCCCACAGACCTTATTCCAAAACTTAAGGGAGTTCTCACCAACCCCAATTGTGAGTTTTACCCAAATTATGTTGCCATCCACACTTTGGCAACATGGTGCAAAGCTACTCCAGATGAGGAACTAGCTGATGTAGAAATGGGTAAGTGACTGATATGTATATATATGTTATTATTCTATAACTCAAAAATGAATTGCTGGATCAGTTTCTACATTTGCACAAAGGTACATATCATAAAGACACAGAACTGTATCGATTTGGGTACTTCTATGATGAATATTAGTTAAGTAATTAATTAATTACTGGCCAAACCTGTGAATGCAATAACTCAAAAAGTCTTTGCTGGACTTTTTTCAACTGTTGCACACAGGTACATATCATGAAGATGCTGAACTGGATTGAGTTTGGTACTTCTACGATTAATGACAATTAAATAATTCAGAAATTAATGTTTTGATGCACTTTTATTGAGCCAATAATCCTGCTGAACATAAACGAAATCTCCTGATTGTTGGCACAGTGATCCGGGCAATTGTATAGTTAATGTACATAGGAAAATTACTAGAAATCACACAATGTCTGATTAAGGTGCCCGTTGATGACAGTTGTGGCAGATGTATGGGGACGTTTTGCTGATATACACCTTGCTGTGGGGGACGACAGCACAGGCCTAGTTAATTATTATCTTCAATTGATAATGTATCCCAGCAGAAAGACATCACAATTTGATTCACTGCTATTCATCTTAATCTGTATACCACAATAGACCTTTTACCACAATCTGAGTATCACTTGACTATACTATTACTCTGCCATATCATGTCATTGTGTTAATTTGTCATCAGCAGGGGAGGACGAGCAGGACCCATGCTACAGTCCACAGAAAGCCTTAACGCTGGCCCTCACAGATTGGCTGCAAGAGTTTCTGAATACAGATCAGCCTGGGGGTAAAGGCTCAAATTATCATGGTATTTTGTATTGGGACCATAAGAAGATTATTACTGATTTATATATTTTTCAGGACCACAGCATCCTACCGCTCGTCTAAGAAAAGACCCCTCCGACGAAGAGCCCATGCAGACAGACATCGGAGAAGCGGCCTATGTCCCAGGGCCTGACGAAAACCCCCTGTACACTGCTGAACCGCTGACACTTGATGACTTAAAACTACTCTCTGACCTCTTTTACCTTCCATATGAGTACGGACCGACTGCCCGGACCATGCTACAGGAGCTCGACTGGCTCAAAAACCACAGTTGGGCTGTTGCTGGACAGACTGATAAGGTAGTAGTAGATTTTCTCACATAAACTATATTTTTACTTCTGCCTTTTCCTTTGGGCTTTCTATGACTATGAACTTAAAATATTGTGTCCTAGACGGCCGAGTGGTGCTCACGAGCCCAGCAGTTTGATGACATGTGTGAAGCCGTGGTGCAAATGTTCAACAGACTCTCGAATGCACCAAACCGCAGCATTTTGTACGATCTCTACAACTACATCTGTGACATCAAGAGTGGAGTGGGTCTGGCTCGAGCCTATGTCAAAACAATAGGTGAGTTGCATTGTAATTACATTGTTTTGAAATACACACACTGGCCACTTTATTAGGTAGACCTTTTTATCTGCTTCTAAGCTCAAATGGCAGTCAGTCATTTTGCATCAGGTCAGTGAATTTAATATTGTGGGTTGTATATAAGTTGATACTGATTAAGTATGTCTAAGAATTACAGAGAATGGTTTAAAAATGATTCATTATCCAGTGTGTGCCAATTTTGTTAAAATGCCTTGTTGTGGTCCAGTGGTCAGAGACTGGTTTGAGACAATAGAAAGGCAACATTAGTGCAGATAACCACTTACATCAAGGTCAGCAGAAGACCATCTCAGAATGCACAAGCTGGCAAAACATGGAGGTAGGCTGAAGATCTACTTAAAAAGTGGTCCGTGAGTGTACGTGTAGAATCAAAATAAAATATATTAAAAAGAGAATTACCACCAATAAATAATTTTCTTCCTGTATTTTACCCTGTAGGTGGCCAAGGTCGTCCATCAGCTCATGTAATGAATGATGATCCTGAACCTTGGGGCTTCAGAGGTGGCCTTTCAGGAGAGTTTCAGGTAAACTTGAAGTGTACCTATGCCCAGCAACTCTTTTGCTCACTGGCCAGAGTGGATAGTATCCTTCAAATGTTATCAGCCAATGTGTAGTGATGGTTAGCTAAAAATAATGTTGTACATAGTTTGCTTGTCAATGTGTTTTTCGATGTTTTAATTGAGATAGTTAATGTCTAATCAGATTTTTATTTTAGTCAAATCTAAAGTATTTTAAATGTACTTATGCAGAAACTGGACAAAGTGGTTAGTGATAGTTCGTGTTTTACCAGCCTCAAAATCTGCCTGCATTTGGCTAGTTGCTAATGTCAAGCCCTGCCTATATCTATACTATGCCATACTTCATCCTATGTCAATAATACAAAATATAACTGTGTTCCTGCAGAGAATGCTCCCGTGCCATGGAAACCGAGACTTGTTCAGACATCCTCCAATGACAGCAGTTTACTGTATACGCCCGTACTGCACCGAAGACACGGTCAGACACTCATATGTGTATCTTATTTTCCTTTTAGCTGTTTCTTTTACTATTGCAATAGTCAAATCACATCCAATCTCCAGCATCCTCTTCTCTCACCCCATAATAACTCCATGCCGTCTGTCACTACATCCTCCAAGCCTAACTCCAGCATTTTTTTTACCCATATACTCACTATCCACTTTTCTGTACACGCCCAAATCATTTTAATCTGGCCTCTTAGCTTCTTCAAATTCAAAACATCTAACATGAACTGTCTCTGATGATCTGTCATACTTGATTCTTCAATTTCTGTTTTTAGGGTGAAGTCCAGAGGATTTTCAGGCAGATGCAGAGACCAAGAGATGACAAACTTCCTCTGATGATGCAGCAGCCTGTGTTGAGTGATTGGTAAGTTGTATTCTATTTTTTAATTATTCTATTTTTTAATTATTTTTAATCAACTTTTTCTCATTGCAGTTTGTTGGAATTTGAAATCCCCCCTTCGCCGCAGTGTGCTCTTGTGTTGGAGGATGACATTGGTGTTTGTGGCTATGCTCTGGCTCTGATTGATGCAAAACCCGCAGCTGCTAACGTTCAGGTAACATAGATTTATTAAACTATCAGCACAAAAGCGACAATTTGTCATGTTATTCCCTCATACTCCACCAGAGGGAGTTAAGTGACCCAGTGTTGAAAGACTTCCCGTCCCTGCTCACCATACAAGTGCTTCCTCGGGTCATTGATCCCTCTCCAGCCAAGCGGATGATTAGTCAATTGTTGTCCTCTCTCAAAAACAGTGGTAGGTCCATGTACCTCTTTGTGCTAAAGTATTAAAAATGTCATTGTAAGCAGCAATAATATCCACTCTTTACAAGATTAGAAATTTGATGTATTTCTTTTTGTTTTTTTAGGGTCTAAAGGGGTGCTTTGTGAGGTGAGGCACAGCGACAGGAGGATGCTCGACTTTTACACTCAACTAGATACATTCAAACCATTAAAGATGACTGGTCTACCTCAGGACACTATTGCAATGGGGGCAAGACTGTGAAAAGACCAAAACATGAAGTTCTAGTTGATTATGTTTGATATCAATCCTGTAAATCTGAAAAGTGTTGCTTTTATTGATTCTACTGAAAATAAACTCCTAAGTGAGGTCCATTAAGACGTGCCCAAACAATAAAGGCATTTTAACAAAATGAGAGGGTGCCATGTTTTTTTTTTGCATTTTTGAAAATAAAAAATAAAACATACATTTTTCATTAATGTTAGCAGTTTGAGGTTAGATAACTTTTATATAGACCAGACCAAACAATAAGTTTAATATTTTCAGTATTGCAGATACAAAATAAATATATTAGAGATTTCTCTTAACATGAAACCGATGAATAAGGCATGAGAAGGTAATGTATGAAATGTAGTGAACACTAATAAAACAAGACTCAGCATTAGGTTAAGTTCAAGTAGTTAAGGACATTCATTTTTTTCTCTCAGTCATAACATGTGCGTCTGCATAATAAAATCTTCCCCTGAGTGTCTGTGGTGGAGATTGGTTAAAGATGCTGCTTGTGAAAGTTTTCAATCCCACAAAGAACGAGTACATTTTCTATTACCAGAAAAATAGTTCTGTGGATTTCACAAATTATATTGGTTACAAAAAATGCATTCTGGCCATTTACGCTTCCTTGTTTCCCCCATTTTGATAATTACATATTATTGCACATTGAAATAAATGGAATGTGATGTTCAAATGTTTAAATAAACTCTAATCCTTCGTATTTAACGTCCCCTATCTTTGTCTCTGGCATCAGCACGCGGCCGTCCAATGTAAATGCTAACATATAAGTAGCTATTTTCCCAGCGTCCTCCTCTGATTTTAGGGCCAGGATTATTTGATCGTCCGTGTCTGGAACAAATTTGAAAGAGGAAAATCCGTGAGTGGGATTGAGCGGCCCGACCTGACGTGTGTTTATGAAACTAAAGTCAGAAGGGCAGGACAGTAGCAGGTTTGTGGCTCTGCGCTCGTCGGCGGTTTCCTCGTACCGCTCGTGACTGGCCCGACGCGGCAAGAAGAACCACTGCTGGAGACGCTCACTCCACACCGCGGATTCATGGATCAGATAGCCTGCAATGATGCAAAAAATGTATTATTATCACTATGAAACTTTGAATAAATCTGTAAGTCCTGAAAAATTAAAATCTATTAAAAAATTCACCAGCCACAGTGTGCTTGCTTTTTAGTAAAAGATCAAATCAATTGTAAAATTTGGCTTTACAATATTGTTAACAATGACCACTGGCTAGATGAGATAAAATTAAGAATGCATTTGTATTTATTTATATTTAATAACGTTTCATTAGTGATCCTCTTCCAATGAGAGGTGGAGCTTTTTTTCTCTTTGTGAGACAAACATTTTTTTTATAATGACCTATCGATCAACATTTTATAAACATGAGAATAGAAGTAAACAATAGTAAAAATGTAAACTGTACAAAGTATCAAAACAGAAAACTACTTGGCACATGCACTAGCCAATACTGATGTCAAGCTCTAATTGGCACCAATACAATTATTCTGTGCTCCTACCCGGTGGATGGATGCCTGCAGCACTTCGTAGGCTATTGTAAAAGGGGACCCAGTTTTCATGCAGCACATTGCCATGGTGACCAACAACCTTGACCCACTCGGGGTGATTGTTGACCACTTCTCCGGAGGTAGTAGTCCACTCCTTTCCAAGGCCTCCCACATAAAGGTGTTGATCTTTGACTGCCAACCATTCAGCCTTAAACCCTGTGCAAAAAGCAATGACAGATGTGTTACAATATGCACACTAAAAGACACATTTAGTAATAATTATTGGAATCCTATAGAAACTGACCTTTTGAGACTGAGCCATCGCCGTCAGGTAAAATGACCCAAGGAACAGCCCGACTGCCCTCAATCCTGTAGACCACTCCAGTGCGGTCGTCCACGCTGTACAGGTGTCCATTGAAGACTACCAGCTCAGACAACTCCATGCCTACAGTGACGAAAAATGATATTGTAGTTGTTGATACATTAGATTGATGGGTCTGGTTAGTACTTAAAAGTGTGATCTTCTGCAGCTGTCTCTTATGTCCTTCATGTCCAATGAAACAGTGACAAGTAAACAGGGCATTTTTATTTACATACCTCTTCCTTTCTCTGCTAGATGACTCTCCAGGGTCACTATATCTGAGTCCCATTCCACCTGCAGCCTGCCACCACTGTTTGAAAGAGTGAGGTAGCCTCTTTTCATGTAGCTGAACCAAGTCTGGTCCTTTGAACTGCGGGACGCTGTGTCAAGATCTGCTATTAAACCAATGCGATACCGAACACTATTCTCTGTCCTCTGAGGTCGACTCAATGGGTATGTGTCATTGTAAGCTTTTTCCTTTCTTTGGTGGTGAGAGAGTTTCTGTGACACTTGTCCATAAGAGTCAATGAACACGCCATCCTTGTTGGTCATATGGAAACTTCGAATGTCATTTTGATTGTACCTTGTGTCATCTACTGTCCGGTGCAGGTACAGCATAAGCACTAAAGCCACAGTGGTCACTATTGCAATAGCATGCCATTTAGGGTGAAAACGGGAGTCGGAGTTGGTCACTTGTGCCATAGAGGCCAAGGCCAGGGGCAAGTCTCTCATGAAGGCAAAGACAGAAGTCATTGAGGTATCGTTATGTTCACGAGACCTGCACTGGGGGTTATGGCTCCCTGAAAATATAAAAACATAGAAGAGCTTGTTAAAAAAAATACTTTAACTTGGTGATGGTCATTTGTATCAATAGAATAAGCATGTTAAAAATGAACAAAGATAGTTTAGTTATTGACCATTCTGCCATATGTTCTCGGTGTTCCCTCCTGCTAACTAATATGCAAACAGAGAAAATCGGAGGCAAATATTTCTGTTTTACTGGAGCATGGCTGACATTAAACGCAGAACTCTTTAGCCGTGTTTTAGCCGTAATGTGATCGAGATAGAACAAAACACCTCCATCGAGTTAACTGTGTTTTAAATAATATTAAATACTGTTGCAAAATACACACCCTTGTATTTTGTAAACCTCTAAATCTCTGACTAAGACCTGACACACCCCAAATCACGTGTTCTCTGACATCAAATTAAGTACTGGCAACATCCCATAGGAAAACTATTGTATCATCACAGACGGAGGACAAACACTATATAATACAGCATGTGGAATAACCTTTGCTTACAGTTACTATGTGTGCCTTTTATTTTAAGAGACCTTGCAGAGCCAAGGTGACCCTCAACTTCATTGTTGTCAAGACGACCAGAAACCACAAGCTCAGTGTGTTGTGACGGAGGCTGTAACATGCTCAGTTTTACAATCACACAAAAAAACACTGGAAATGTGCACTTTTAGTATCTATCTGCACAATCACTATAATAATTTTCCTTGTAGAATACACAGGGGAATTTCAGAAGAATGCATTTAGCAAACAACCACAGTTGGCATGCAACAGATTATATCCTCTGGAGCAATGAGAGGCTGCATTCTAATCTTGCAGGCCATTTAAGTAATTACGCAGATATATCTTTGCTATTTCGGAATCGCCTCATTTCAAGCAAAAACAGAAATTTGTTGGAATAAAACAGTTATAGTAAGTTACTATGGTAAGTTTAATCAAACAGTCTGATAGTTTGCATCCCCTCCAACACAAATGCTACCCACACTCTGATTCTTTCATAATTTTTGAATCAGAGACTTCATAGAGTCCAGCATGACAAATTGGCAGACATGTGGACCATAAATAAAGCCCTTATTGTCTCCTTTGTAGGCATTGCAAATACTTCCCACCCCCCGGCAGCTCAGGCCCAAGCCTCACTGAAAACTGTTTGAGGAATTCAATTATTCACCCTTCCTTCGCCTCTTCTCCCATGAATACTCTGTAACCACACTGTTGCGGTCCATCACTTCTCAACTTCTCATGCACCCCAAACACTGTCCCACATGAATGACTGATCTGTCACTTTATGCAGAGTCACCTCTACACTCTCTCAAGTTTCTCGCTGGTCCTGAAATACAAAGAACGCTGTGCTAAATTATAATAATACCAGGAAAACTGGGCTGGGTCTGAGGAAAGGCGGTGGGTTACATAATACTACCAGTTAGTAGTTAAAATTATTACTAAATACCATTCCACAATGAATATTTGAGTTTGTCTTGTCTATTCTTTTGATCAGTTTTATGCCTAATCAGCTAAGTGTGTAAAAAAATGCAGTAACGGCTGTGACAGTAGGTTACTAGAAAGCAACCTGGACGACTCACTGCAACATTAACATATTTCATGTTTGAACACTATTACACAATTACTACCGTTATAAAAATGGCAGTAAATATATGAATACATATACTGAAACATCTCTAAAGTTTTCCATTTAGATTTGAAAGTTATGTTAAAGCGTTTGTATTGGACGTACTGTGCTGTCTATTTGAGTACAGTATGTTCACAACATACTGTAGCGTAACGGCCGCTATACTTACATATTCGACTAGTCACTACAAATACTTCCCAGTTTCATGTACATTTCAAGCCACAAGTGAAATAACAGCTTAATCTTTAAAAAATGTCCAAACAGACTTGAAACGGAGCCACGAAAGCTGGTGGCGTCCCCCCAGGCACGGGAACTTTAACTGACGATATTATGCAAGGTGAATTGTTCAACTAACGTTAAACTACCACATAGTATTATATATTTTGGCTCAACTGTATATTACAAAACGGATACAGATGCATTTTGAGGCATGTCGTTTCTTTTAAATGAAGTTTTAAGTTTCAAAACACTTTTACGCGTACAACTGGTTAGCTAAAGTCGGCTAGCAACTTAGCATTTGATGTTAAAATCGACTCATTTAGCGGGCATTGTAATAAGAAAATAACTCTTTACAGCCCACATTCAGCACTCACCTGCGAAAGAGCATAATCGTGTCCGCACGGCTGAGCATTGGTGATAAAGCACGCACGGTATTTATCCATTTAGCAGCCGGCTTCTTCAGATTAGCTCCTCCTTACAGTTGATGTGCAGGTAACTACCACTGCACTACTGTAGGGGACGTGTACTGGTTTGTAAAGACACTATTTGTTATCAACGAAACAAAAGCAACAAGTAAAGATGAGAAATTAACAGTCCTCAGATTGTGTTTATTGTGATTGTCCAGTGTAATACAATTTATTTTGTAAGCAGTTTTAAAAAGTGCTGTAGAGATGAGTGCAAAATTGTGCATCTGTTAGAATAAATTCCTCTAATATATCATTTATTTGAATAATCTAGTATTTATCTGATATGGTGAGCTAACCATAACGTGTGGATAATGCATCATCACATTAACAGCAAAGTGCAGAATATACAGTTCCCTGCCAGAATCACCAGCTTTGTGGTTTCAGTACGTGGCTACATTTCATTGTTTTGACATTACCCTGCAATAGTACTGATTACAATTAAAAAACAGATCCACCCTTTTAGAAAACACTAAACACATGTCAAAATCAACAAGAGTTCTCCTCTGCTCTCAGTGGCTATAAACATTTAGTAAGATTAGTTCAGTGACCAGGCACAGAAAGTTGTAACATATTCACATAGATCTAGAACACAGTGAAATGACAGAAACTACAGCGCTGAAACAAAACTGGAAACAGTTCATAATCAGTCTAAATCAAGTGAAATAAATAGCTGCATATTTTCCCTGTTTAGAGGTGTTTGTTGACACAGAGGTATGTAGATTATGATGACTAGTGACCACTCAGCACTTTCCCATCATCTTCAAAAGAAGCTGCACAAAAAAAAATAGATTAAAATATTTTTGCTATTGCCATCGAATGCCTCTTCAAACCATCTTAGTGGACATGTACCTTCGTCAGGTGGTACTCTCCATCGACCAGCTGCTCAATGATGTTGAAGTGGTCTGTGTTTGGCACATCCTCCAGAGTGACGTTTAGCCCTGATGCCTCCAACATCTAGAAAGTAGTAAAGAAAGACGTTATGTCAGACCAGTCAAACTCGCATGGTATATATTACTATATATGTGTGTTTTTTATCTATTTTAATAACACTTTGGCCAGAGGCACTTACTTTGTAGTAATGTTCTGACTGTTTGTGAAACTCAGGAGAGTCGTGTTCAGCGACAGCTACAACGATGTGGCAGCCGGACGATGAGGCCTTGAGCTGCTGGACCAGTGTAGTGGGGCTGTTTCTAACGGCTATCTCTCTGACAATAGAAAACACAGAAGGACAGAAGAGTCAGACACAGCCTGGCACAACAGACAAAAGGACAAGTGGACAATGACACACAATGACTTGCACAAAGTTCTATTGCATTAAAACCTATCAGCAAAAAATATACGACCGGTACTTGTCATGTTCTCTTGTTCTCGTTTTATTTTGTTGTTTAATAACTTGTTTTGGTTTTGCTCCTTTCCTGTGATTCCCTCCTGTTTGATTACCTGCCAGGCCCCATGTGTTTCACCTGTGTCTCGTTGTTCAGTGTCTGTGCATTGTGTATCTATGTCAATGTGTTGGTCAGTGAGCCCCAGTTTCCCTGTTTTTTTTCAAAGTAAGCTTTGTTCCTGTCTTTGGACACCCTTTGTTACTGGTTCTGTTAGATTATTAAAATTATCCTCGCAGCCTGCGTTTCGGTTCTGTTTTTTTCCCCCCTGTGACACTACTGTAAGCAACTTGGTCTTTGAAAATGACAGTTAGAAAGGAAAAAAAATAATTTGATAATCCAGGTCTGATATCACACACAAACTGAAGACACTGTTTACATACTCCGTCATTTTCAAAGGCTCATTGACATATGTCGACACGATGGGCAGGAGATCATATATACCACTGACGAGGAAAGCACCTGAAAGATAAATCACAATAATAATAATAATAATAATAATAATAATAATAATAATAATAATAATAATAATAATAATAATAATAAAAACACTGAGTAAACTCTTTATTTGCCCCTTTTCTTAAGGAACCTACCTTTTATTTCTGGAGTGACGCTGTACTTAGACCAGTCAGTAGACAGTATCATTGCAGTCAAGTGAGCACCAGCAGAGTGGCCACAAATGTACAGCCCACTGTAGAAGAAATTATGTAAAGTGTATACTAGAGTTACACTCCAATTTGAATGATACAACATAACATTGTATTAACTCATTTTTAAGTTCACCTGATATGGGAATATTGCTGAACAACAGACACCACACTCTTGCGCACTTGTGAAACTATGAGGTCCATATTACCTAAATTGTCACAGCCAAAATGTTGATATTTATAAAAAGGAACCAGTATGAGAATAACATTACAATTGTGAGAAATGATGCAACTTTACCTTTGGGGGCTATGTCATAGTCGACAGCCACAACAACGACTCCCTTACTAACAAGTGGAACAGCCATAAACCCAGAGTCCTCTTTGCTTTGAACATTAACACAAAGGTTAGATAAATACCCTTAAAATATATCAGTTACAGTGTTTTTTTGTACCTGAGAAACTGCCAGTAGCCTCCATGTATGTAAATAACCAGAGGGACATCTAAAATAGAACAAATATTAGTAACAATGACATTATACAGTGTTTGACTCTCAACTGTAGTTTTTTATTGCAAAATATTGTGATTCCCTTTAATGTGTTTTATTTTAAAATGTTTTTGAAACATTATTATAAAGTTGAAGGATACAAAATTGAGTCAGAAAAAAGAAGAAAATGTGTATCAAGAGCGGTGGGCCAGGATGGCAGAATTTATTGGGGAAAAAAAACTGAAGTCAGAATTGTTGTTTGGATTGTTGGTGTGGTAGTTGAGGCTGTACCATTGCAGTGGTTTTTATGTGTAGTGTCTGTTACTGTTACTTGTTATGCTTGTTGTGTCATGGTCTACTGTCTTTTTGTTTAAATAAAAATTCTATTCAAAAAAAGTGCTGACTAACCCAGAGAGGTGGTGCTGGGAATGTACACGTCCAGTTTCTCCCCATCTCCTTCTCCATACGGCACATTGAGCAGAGTCTGAGCGAGAGCACGAGCCTGCTCCGTACCTGGAAAACAACAAAATAATTACGGTACTATGATATAATGAGGTACATTGTTTTTTATTATTTGCTAATATAAGTTCTGACATGTCTCACATATGTATCCCTTTCTAGATTGTTAGATGGTCAGCTTTTATCAATTTCCCACCACGAGGAATTATGTAACTAAATAATTAATGGTATGCGTTTCTTCATTCTCACTTCTTATGGGGCCTGACCTTTCTCAGCTGCTAAAGGAACGAGGTGTGGTTACTCCCTGACAGTTATTGATGTAATGTGTTACATGAACGAATTATCTAAAACTCAAAAGCTTTTTGGAAATAGACTAGGTGCTCCCTACAATTACTTGTCTTGATCCTTATTTGACAATCTAAGCTTGAAATGAGCATTTTCTTTCCATTTGTATACATCCATTGGCTACTATAGTGTTAATTAATGTACCCAATCTCAATGCATCATTTTGTCAAAGCTTGAAAAAGACACAGACCTTCCTTCAAAGCCTTCTCATGGGCTTTGATCACGTCGTCTGCGGACATCCTCCTGTGGGACCAGCGGCTGGGTGAGTACTGCCGCTCCAGCTCCTGGCACACACCGATAGAAAAGCGTCACAGGGCAGCCATGAAAACCACACACAGCACGGTGAAAACATGCACACACCCACTCCTTGGATAAACAGCGCCACCTACTGTCAGAACTGCCTCAACTACTCTGTTTTCACTTAAATTATTATCTGTTTTACAAATAGAACTTTGAATAACTACTAGAAATACTATAAATGACCATAGATTATGACACATGTAGCCCTGATATTGAAGCAGTTGTGCAGATAACGAGCTAAACAGGTTATAAAATGCTATCGTTACAAAAAAAAACTAAATAGCCAGTAGTAGCCTCTTAATACCAAACTTCTTGCTTAGTTTTAACTTACATCGGTCTCCATATCGGTCCAGTGAATGATTGTAGTTTGAGTTGAGTTTTCGACAGCCTCAAAGTAGCTAGTCCAGTCCAACTGCATGTGCTAGCTGTGAAACTAAAAAAGCGTCTGGACTTTAGACTGAACGAGCTGCAAATACAATACATTTCGCAACATCAAATAATAGCAAAGAGATTAAAAGGTAAACATAAAGGGAGATAAAATGTCAGTGTCTGCAATAGTATCGCGTTATTAAGCTTACCAATGCAGTAGCCCCATTCGTTCAATAATATATTAACGGCACCTTCTGCTCATTATATGCGCATATGAAAGCCTATTTAAGTGATATATTTGATGTCGCATTGTTATTTTAATTGTTAAAAAGAAAAATACCTGGTAAATCTGAGCGCGTCACTGATTGGTTCATGTGGCTGGTTTCTTTGTTCTTATTGGTGGGAGTCATTTCCGGTTTTGATATCTCCACCAACATGCTCACGGCGCGCCACTTTCAATCTGTTTTGTCCTAAGCACGGGCGAATTTCTAAGTGGGGCAACTGTAAAATACACTTTAAACGTTTTATTTTGCCTAAGTTATCGTCTGACTTTTTAAATTATGGACTGTATGGATTGCCCCAAAGTGTTCCCCAATTCTCCCAGAAGAGCGCGCGGACAGATACAGGTTTAACTTTTTTTACGGTATTTATTGTACATGTTTATACAACAATGAAATTAATGAATAATGCTTTTTATTGACCTACTGCAAAAGTCGATTCCACAGATTATAGTTTAAATTATATCGACTGCCTCCTTTGTCTTCTGCAGGTCATATTCGGACCAATGTTTTCCGGAAAAAGGTGGGTGATTCTTTCTGCAAATCTATCGTGCAGTTATGGTTCTGTTGAATAAGTTGTTGTCACATAATTATTGTAATTTTAACATGTTGTCAGTTCGTTTAGAACATGTTGTGACCCAATTCCGCCCAGACTTCCCGCCAAGTTAAACTAGCTACCGTTTACCCAGCTGGTGCAAGTAAACCGTTCATATTGATAATGGTATTTTCAAATTGCGACTTACCAGTAGTTTGTTTTGTTACAGGATTAGTGTTTTGTTCAATTATTTTACAATGGTTCATTAGTGAAACTGCTGGTAGAAGCTTCAAACTCAAACCCTCCCTGATCAATCACATTCTCTACATTTTTATTCAGTCAACATAAGAAGCAGATGCAACTCACTAGTTGTCAGGGACTATGTACAAATACATTATACTCGCAAGAGAAAATTTTGCTATAGCTATTTTCCATCTGCAGGCAAGTGTGTGCAACAATTGGACAATTCACAATAGAAAGCAATGAAGGACTTCTCAGGAAAACGCATTTGAGCATACAATACAAAGCATGCCATACTGTACATGACGAGAATGTGAAAATAATGAATGGAATAATAATGATTAAGTCATTTGTGTTTTCTTTGCAGTACTGAACTTATAAGGAGAGTACGTCGCTTTTCTGTCGCTCAGTACAACTGTTTGGTGGTTAAATATGCCAAAGACACGCGCTATTCTGACACAGGCATGGCTACACATGATAAGTAAGTGTCAAGAAGCAGTCAGTATTACATTAAATCTTTATGTCAAGCAAACCATTTACTTTGTTATGTTTTGCCTTTTTAGAAACACACTGGATGCTGTACCTGCGACTAGTCTGACAGATGTGCGCGCTCGGGCATTAAAAGCCTGTGTTATTGGAATTGACGAAGGGCAATTTGTAAGTTTGTTAATGTTTGAGTCATTTTACTGACAACATATATTAATCATTTCATTATTGTCTCATCAGTTTCCCGACACTGTGGAGTTTGCTGAGGAGATGGCTAATCTAGGAAAGATTGTTATTGTAGCAGCTTTGGATGGAACCTTCCAGAGAAAAGTAAGTCTGTTTCAGTGTTTCAGTGGCAAATGCACAATGTCATGAGAAAATACAGGGGAAAACAGAAACCTTCTCTGTGACTCCAGACACATGCCATTGTCACTCCTCATCAGCCAGAAAACAACCTTTCTCCAATACTACAATACACATTTGTCCATGTAATGTCATTATAATGTCATATGTTCTGTGTGGCTCTCTAGGCTTTTGGAAACATCTTGAAACTGGTTCCTCTAGCAGAAAGTGTGGTGAAGCTTCACGCTGTCTGTATGCAGTGTTTTAAAGAAGCTGCCTACACAAAGAGGATAGGGACAGAGAAAGAGGTGAGGTTATAACATTATCATGGTCCTAAAGTCGGCTTCACAATGGCACATATTCAGCACTTGTAGCATTTAGACAAGAAGCATTAGTTTAAGATCACATTTGAACATTTTTTTGTTTTGTGAACTGGGTAGTATAACTCCTAGATGGACCAACTCTAGAATTGTTTTTACTGCTAATTGATAACGTTACGATGATCTGCTAATCTGGGAAAATCATTGAATTGTAATACAGTGCATTCATTTATGCTCTGCATTTCAGTGATTTTTTTTTTTTTTTTTTTTTTCTTCTCTAACAATGCCAGTGTTCATATTCATTAAAAAATGGTATCATGATGAACACTTTAGATTCAATGTACACTGAATTTGTAGTTTTATGAAGACACTGATCACAGTAGTCCTCTGTGTAAGAAAACAAAGTATTTTTACCAGATCACCAACTGAAATGAATAATACAACTGGACAGAGATTCACTATCATTCAATGTCTGTCTTTTAGGTGGAGGTGATTGGAGGTGCTGACAAGTATCAGGCGGTGTGTAGAAAGTGCTATGGAGGCCTGGTGGACAAAGAAAACAGTGCACCCTTCAGAGATGAAACTCCACAACATGCGCTCACAGGAAAACTCTTGGATCCCAACATTCCTAGGAAGCTTTTCTCCAACATTCACATCTGAAAACAGCACTTTAACAATATTTTGAAATTTACATTTTCTGTGCAAGGAATGTGTGTTTTGTATTTGTGTGTACATTTTGTGTGGCAGATGGTTTTTAAATTATTTTATGACAATTTACATTTGTAGAATTGAATGTTTATATAGTGTTTGGAAGCCTGCGAAATGTGCTGTTTGTAATTCAATGCCTTCACATGCAAGTGACCAAAATAACCTGTTTGAAATCTGGCAGGCCCCAAGGCTGTGCAGTCAGCTAAGAAAAGTGTCAATGAGGAAAATATTGCAATCTACAGACCCAAATGAGTAAAAGAAGATCCGTTTTTTATTTAACTATAAATAAAGTTACAATTATACTCACGATTCAAACACAAAGGGACAAAAAGTAATCTGAGTTATTCCTTCATAACAATACACAAGATTAAAATAAGCCTAAACAATAGATCAACCATGTATTTGCAGGTCCACTGTACAAAGGAGGCCTACAAGACACAATTCAACTAGCGCACATCACAGGTAGAATCCAGTTTCGCCACTACTTACAAGTAATTCATAATCATTTTTATTTAGTCAAAGCCATATAGTGTCCATTATAGTGAAAATTACATATTTGGCACTACACCGAAGGACTATAAAAAATGTTGCAGATTGGTAAATTTAACTAGTTTTTTGGAAAATCAAAAAGAAAAGGCAGAGTTAGTAAACTATTTTGTGAATATTTAGATTCCCAGTGTTTTTTAAATTTCATCCCACATTATTTTATTGTGACTCATTTTCACCTAACCAGATGTTGTGATTTGAGTATACATATTTTAGTATGGCACAATTATTTTGCAAATTATAACCTATAGGCTTAATACAGTTAATTCTACACTGAATTTCTAATTTTTTCTAATTGACCCCTGGGCTACATTATCTAACCCAACAGTTTACTATTGAGAGTATACGGTTATGGTGTTTTGTATCAACATACTGTATATTTAAATGTGGATGTTGATATCCACACAGTACTTACAGACGCAGCGGCTGCTCTTTTAGTGGTTGTTAATAAGTCACTGTTCAGTCAATGGATATGGCCCTTTCAATAAATGCATAGTTATCTGCCTGCCCTTCATTCTTGACTACCATAAGTATGAGGTTGTTTAAAGGTCAAAAACCCAACCCAAAAACGACTTGAGTAGAGCTTTCAGAAAAGCACTGTGAAAAGCCCTTTTAAACAAAATGCCTTAAAGAATATACTTACATTTTGTGAGAAATTACAGAATGTTCTTGAAATGCATGATAATCTAAACATTACTATTACCTTGTTCTAGATCAGTACTATCTAGATTATACTAGACTTTCATATGACATTTCCATTTTTCACAAATTTCTCCCAAACGTTTTGTGACGAGTAGGTCTATAGCCTATAATCCTTCACTAATTATTAATAATTCTTACATAGTCTTTTTAATAAAACAAAACTGACAAAGCTCTTTTCCAAGCTTACAGGTCACACTGTGCCAAGTCATTACATCTTTAGCACTAGAAGAAAAAAATATATACCAATCAAAATGGCAGTTTAAACAAAGTCTATGCACAATCATAAAGTTCTTACAAAAGTCAAGACAGATTCCCAATTTTTACTGTCAAAGTATTTTAATGTCACAATAATCTTTGACAGCCAGTGTAGACTATTCTTGTTACCTTGTGTATGAGGTATTCAATTTCCTTACCCAACATTTAAATACATGAAACTGACCAGAAAACAGAGCAACATTGGATGTAAACAGTGTCCTTTGCGTTTCCTGGCTTGTGGTAAGTGGCACGGCCCACATCAGCATCACAGTCACTAGCCCGCCACCTGCACGTGCCCCGCAGAGCTGCCCTGAGGCGGCTAATAGTTTGGTGGCTGGTATCCAGAGTCTACGTGTGGCTGTATGTTTGGGATGAAGGCGGGCTGGTCACTGGATGGGTAGGTGGAGTACGTAGTGGGGTTGTATGGCGTGTCATTGTAGGATGGGGTGTAGGATGAGGGGGCATATGTTGAGGGGTATGGGGTGTGCTGGTCCGTTGGGGCATCTGTGTGGAGCATGACGTCATTCTCCCCACGGCGGTAACGGGCCAGGGCAAAGTAGGTCAAGATACCCTGAAATATAAGAAATACCACACTAAAAATATACACTTGACTCTGCCAGCTATAATGCCTAGACAATTCACTTGTATTTGGACTTACTGTATCTAGTGCCATTGAGACTCAAAACCATAATATCTGACAATGGTAAAGAATTGAAAACCTATACCTTCCTTTATTGACACCCTGTGGCTGGAGTTAGTATTTTTGGCTGTATCTCGCAATCAATACAAAATCTGACAAAAAAACTGATGAGTTCTGTTATGACCAATTTCTTTTTTGTACAGAAATCTGACTGTAGTTGATTGTTATTTTTTGATAATGCTAGTAGTTGTTTAGTGATTGACCTCTAAATACAATCTTTTCTTCATCACCCAAACAGGTTAAACGTCAAGCTTTGCGATGAATCTGTCCCGACGAAGAGGCTTACCCAGGTGGCAATGGAGAAGAATGAGAAGGCAATAGTGGCGCGGGCAGCCTCCATGATAATCCCCATTGTAACATGTGTCCGAGCCCATTCACTGGCCAAGAGGCAAAAACACACAAACCACAGGAAGGTCCACACCCCTATAACACAGAGGCAGAGATGCTTAGGCAAACACAGGCTGTTTTTGGTCACTACATGAAAGAAATATCCAGCTGCTTAATCCTTAGAGTATCCTCATAGCTGTAATATGTATGATTCTATGTGGGTATTATATCTTGTGTACAAGGAAGAATAGTTATTGTTGAAAAATTAATAATAATAATAAAGACAGTAAAGACATGTTTCCGTGAGCTCCGTACAGGTTACAGGTTAATGCTGGCCCCTGCCTCCACCAGTTTCAAGTAATCCGTCACCATATTGGTATACCTGAGAATATGAGTTCGGCCAAAGTAATATACTTTCTCTCTTGTGCGTTGCTGATGAAGGGCAGGTAGGCGTCGAGGACAGTGAAGGCGACACAGGCGAGGAAGGCGATGACCCCGATGCCCACAGAGAAGTGACAGGCCGAGTCGTTCTGGTTGAACATGCAGTGTGCCTGAGCTTCTGTGGGACGGTTAATGTAGCCCTCGTTTGTGATGGTCCCAAACACCACCAGGGCGAAGATCTACAGGGACACAACAGAATGGGGAAAATACATTATGGATAAGGCTGCACAAGATGGCAAGATTATTGTTATTTATTCTTTAGTTAACAAGGTAAGCCAATTGAGAACCAATTCCCATTTACAATGGCGACCTGGCCACATTCATTCCTAGGCAATGTGGGTTAAGTGTCTTGCCCAGGGACACAACGACAGCGTGTGCTTAGATGGGGACTTGAACCACCGACCCTCTGGTTGAAGAGCGAGCGCCTACCCACTGCACCACTGCCACCCCAAATTGCAATATCAGCAAACCTAATATATGTATCTCAAAGATCTAAATATATCACAATAACAGCATGGTTTTTAATCTGATCTGATTTACGCTCTTGAAATCATTTTCCCTATTAAAAATGTATTTTTAAAGCCTTGATATCCTCAATTTTGTCCTACTCTTTCTCATATTGTGCTGCCGCAATTATATAATATGAACTATGGCAAAAGATAACCGGACAATGGCCAGTTATTTATGGAGCTAAAATGTAAGATACACACGAATACATTTTACTACCACAATCACTAAGAAATAGTTCTGGTTTAGTTAAATGTATTACTGCATTTTTTCATTTAATCCCTAATTTAGATGAATGGTATAGACCAGGGAATGTCCTAACTTTTGTCCGAGAAAATTCTACATGGTGTGATCACTGTTCCCAAGTCTAAGCTCATAATACAATGAACAAGTGCATAACCACAATACAGAACTAGTATTGTTGATGTCTTATGTAACCATTCACTAGTCATCTGTGTGTCCGTCAAGTGAGCACTAGTAGCTGTAGCGGGTCAGTGGCAGTGTCCTGTGGTCTGCTCTGGTTACCCACCTAACCATGTGACCTACTTTTAAACTGCAGCTGCCTCCCATGTGACGACCGAGATGCCACAACCAGCTACTAATAAAGACCTCGCAACGGTTCCGCAAGGAGGATGAGCCGAGGACTATTTCTATTGAATAAGACATACGTAAGCTAAACCCAGTGGCCACTTTATTAGGTAGAGCTTGTACCTTATAAAGTGAGCCCTTGTCTTCTGTGGCTGCTTTAGAATTCAAGATGGTCTTCAGCATATCTTTGTTATAATGTTTTATGAGTCTGACCATTCTTCTTTGACCTCTGGCATGATCAATGCATTTTTGCCCTCAGATTTGCTGATCACTCGATATTTTGTGCTTTTGGGACCATTCTCTGTAAACCCTAAGAGATAGTTTTGTGTGTGAAAATCCTGGTAGTCTTTTAAAATACAAGCCCACGTTCACAATCTTTTTAAATAACCTCTCTTTACTGACACTAAATGCATCAGGTCGCTAATTTAATATTTGCATTGAGAGCTCATTGATAAGGTGTATCTAATAAGGTGGACAGTGAATGAAGGCACGCTAACTTTACAAAAGACCACCATTATTTGACAGTTATTGGGGCAGATGGTTGCCCCTATAGCCCGACAGAGTGACAGATGTCATCAAATGGGCCATATGCAAATGTAGGGAAGAGTCTTAGAAGAGACAACGGTGTTTCTGTTGTCCTAAATAAAACACTAAAGCACTATTGAAGCAGGAAGCTGTTGATAAATTCAGTTGCACTTTGCCGTCTCATTGTTAGAAACTGCAGTGCATTATGGGGCTTGTAGTTAGTGCCTAACTCAGGTCTATACCAGAAGAAAACCATATCAAAACCTGGTATAAACCAGTTCTAAATTTCACCAAAACTAGTATTTAGTGGTCCACATATGGAATTTAAGCATAGACCAAAACAGGAACAAAAATTGGACTAAATTAAGACTCACAAAATAAAGAGTATACCACTATAAATAGCCCACGTACCACCAGTTTTTCCCATACCACAATTTGAGACTCACTGGCTTAGAGTTATGTCTGTTTCTATTGCAAACAAATCTTCTCAAAACAGCCCAGGAGTATATTCCTAAATGCCAATATATCAGGCAGAGAACAATCCCCTCTTGTGCTAAAGATACCGTTTGAATGAGGTAATAACATATTTAGCCATGTCAGGGATGTACCCGTATCAAGAGCTCAAAAACAGCTGTGATTCTAGAGATCATTGGGACATATTCTCAGAGACTAAATGAGTGTCTAAAGGGAAGTCGTTTCACGTTACCTGCTTCTGCTTCACCAGTCGCTGTTTACAACCAACACAAGCACATGGACTTTCCCAAACAGTCCCAGACCAAGGGCACACACAGTTCTTCACAACCATTCTACTAGGCCTATTTATTTGATCACTAAAACCAACTTATGTAAAGTCACTCGTTTTTCAACCCAATTTTGTAGTGTATATTGTATTTATTGTTCTGCTTATAGCTTCCTGGTATTAGATTATTCTTAATGTGGCCTATTTATATATGTTTTACACTATTTCGGCCTATTCTTTTTGTGCAACTAGGCTACTGTGACTAAGCATTATTCCTGATTGTGAATCAATACATTTATCTAACAAATCTATGCTGCTAGACAACTTTGCTCTTTGAGTCAATGTGATTGATTAAATCAGGAGAAATGAAAAATAACATACATAGAGCCCTGACAACAATGTGCCATGGGTTGTCCAGACTAATGGATCATATTACTTTGGAGGCAAGAACTCATTTTGGTTTTGCTAATCACACCTAATCTCAAAACCAGAAGATTTCACTGGCAACAGGTGATGAAAAAGACAGATCCCATCAATTTTGTTAATTAGTAATAGGCCCCAATTCGTTTGACCTAAAGCTAAACTACTAGTAGGCTATTCAAAATCTAGCCAACATTTATAGTAATGGCTTGTCTCAATGACTTTCTGTCTTCCCTGTGACAAAGGCAGTGTTGACCTGTGCTGTCACCGAGCCGCTGTCACATACCAGCTGCTCGCAACATGACGCCGCGCGGGGACCATGCGTATAGTAGCCCGTTGTTCACAACCACGCCATTCTTCGCCATAAAAAATACTTAGCAACATCTCATAAAGTAATCACACAGTTTAGCAGCGCACCTGTTCACTTTCCCAGACAGCACATGCGCTCTGGTGGGACAAAATCCACCTCCACGCCGCGCTCACCTACCCAACTGAGAAACCGCACTATCGTTTGCGGTTGTCGGATGAACTTGTAGAAGTCAAAGCCTCCTCCGGCGAGAAACACTCCGTACGCGGTGGG
Source organism: Philypnodon macrostomus (assembly GCA_036025475.1). NCBI lineage: Eukaryota > Metazoa > Chordata > Actinopteri > Gobiiformes > Eleotridae > Philypnodon > Philypnodon macrostomus. The sequence continues at coordinate 42,354 of JAVQKC010112806.1, forward strand.
GTCGCCCTTCTCCTCCATGTTTTACTCCGGTTTTCGGGCAAATCTCTAGCCTTACAAGTCTTGGTCTAAAGCTACAACTAAACTATTGCCAGTCACCGTTCTGCACAACTTGACGAAGGCTGGGGCCAGGATCTACGCGCGTCTGGTGGGAGGAGCTTGAGAGGAGGAAGGTGAAAGTAATGGTGGGCCTAATAGTTTTTTGTACTTTCCCATATTTAACCCAAACGAACTTAATACAGCTAAAAATAGTCAATTATAGCAGATTAAACGTACAATTGAATTTTCCCATGGTTTCTCGATCAGTATTAATAAACCTGGCAACTCAATAGAAATATATATTGAAATAAAAACACACAATACCTATACACTTCATTTGTTTATTTACAGAAAGACAGACACACAAACTCTTATAGCGATTACAATGTCATATTTTTTGTTATCTTGCTCACGTGACAGTTCAATAGTATAAAGCAGATCCTGTTTATTTTGAGTAAACTCTCCTTAAAGCAGCAGAACTGGTTAATCCTCCTCTTGCTCCAACTCTGCTGTTATCTGCTGTGTTTTGAGCCAGGGCCAATCATCCACAGACTCTTGAGAAGCCTGCGCACACAAAAATACACATAAGTTAAAAGTGTAGTCCGTATAAGCTACCTAAAGACTATGTGACCCTGTTCTGTAGTCTGTAGAGGCCAGGGGAGGGACTAAAGTAAAACTCGACTACTATTGGTCAAAGTAGAAACCCACAAAGTCTGACCTGATGTTACTGTAGAGGCCAGGGGAGGGACTAAAGTAAAATAATAATTGTGACAGATTACACACTAAAAATCATAGGAAATTGTCAGATAAATCAGATCATTTTTTATTTTATTTTGGAAATGTACAGACTCCAACTATGTCTTTTCTGGACCCAGTGACCTTTAAAATAAGCATATGTCTTCTAATGGCCTGTTATGTGACTTTTCTACCACCAGGGGGAGTTGTGAGCTGGTGAAGTAAAATGTACGGAATAGAATCACTTTGTTTAATAACTTTTTTCATCATTAGCAATTAAGATGTGGTCACCTGGTCAAATTCATCTGCGTTGACTTCCTTCGTCACATCAGCATCATCTGTGTATTCGGAAAATTCCTACAACAAGCCTCGAGATTAGATATTGAGCTGGGCATGAGTGGGGTATAATATTGACTTACCAGATCCTCTTCATACACCGCAAGCATTTTCTTCATCTCTACACCAACTCTAGAGTACAAGGCAGACACAAATTTGGTCAAAAATAAAACTAAAAAACTTTAATCTGTGCATAATTGACATCTTTACAGTTTTTACATTGTATGTACTGGAATACAGTCACTTCCAATGAGAAACTGCGCTATAGGGCTATATTTAATCAGAAAAATGTGTTTTACACTTACAGTGGTTTTTGATCGGGTTTTCTTGGCCCTGAAATATACAAATAAATACAAATGTTGCCATATTAGTAAGAAAATTAATTAATAAATAAAAATAATTACTAGACTTACTATATTTAATGCCAATACAGCAGCAGATGCAGACCAAGACGATGATAACAATGAAACATCCCAAAACAATGGCCACCACTAACACAGGGATACGGTTCAACACTGTGAAGCAAATTTGACAGTGAAAAATGTCCAAAAATGTAACTGCATCATATTGTCTGTATACCTCTTTTATCCAGGTATTTGCCTCTACTCCTCACTACAGTCGTGTTGTCAAAGTTGTCAGACACCTCACAGTGGTACGTCCCGGCGCTGCTCCGCCCCACGGCCAGAAGCAGAATGGACCGCTCCGGGGGCTCATCGACCACACGGTAGAAACCCCCTTGTCCATGTAGAAGGGTTTTGTTGAGGAACCATTCAAACTTGGGATGGGACCCTTTTGAGGCTTTGCAGTAAAACCTTACCCCCACCACTGCATAGTTTTGTCCAGTGTCATAGTCGTACTTCATTGTCACCGGGCCTTCAACTGGGACTGTGGGTTGAGAAATATTTAGGAAGAAGAGCAAACATTACAATAATCTTTTCAAATAAGTAATAAACTCTCATACCAACTTCTAAAGGTATCCATTTACTGTACGCAATCCGGTCTCCATTTTCTGTCTGGCACTGGAGCCATCCCAAGTGCTTTGCCAAAACTATAGGGACAGTGAATGTGGCATTTCTGTCTTCTACTGTAGCATTTCCAATCAGTTTATCAAAATGGTAGAGTGAAAAGGTGATCGGTGGAGTCCCTCTTATCGATTCACAAGAGACTAACGCAGAGTAGTTATCCATGTCCTCTTTGACTACACTGAAGGAGATTTCAGGAGGAGACACAAAATCTAAAAAATAAAATTCAAACCATGTTGTTTAATCAGCTCGCTCAAAAATATACTATGTCATATTAGTCAGGCTAACCTTTGACAGTGATGTCGACTGCAGAGCTTGTTGAGTTAAAGATAGTTTCATTGTAAGAATTTTGAGCGATACACATGTATGAGCCACTGTCTTTAGACGTAGTTCTGCAAAATAGAGTGTTATTATTATTATTATTATTATTATTATTATTATTATTATTGTTATTGATATTATTATTATTATTATGTAGATTTAAAGCTTCCTGTAAATGCTTGAAATGTATTTGCCAAAAATGTATCGTTCATAAAGGATTAAATTGCACTTTAGTGTAATATACAAAAACAGTTTTGTATAGTCATTTCCAGAACTTGTTACTTGTTACTTTTACTTGAGTAATAATGTTTTGAAGTATCTGTACTCTTACTTGAGGAAAATCTTGGAATCTAGAAAGAGTAATAAGACTTTTACCCACCTCTGTAGAAGAGCTTTATGTGAAAAATGTGATGATGTAGAAATAGTATTCCTTGTGCCCTTACTTTTTGAAAATATTATTTACGTTTTTAGTTTATCTTTTCAAAATATCAAAATCTTTTAACTTTTTTTTTTTGCCAGATTACCACAAAATTAAACAGATAATCTGACATTACGCTCAAACAGTTTTTTCACCCAGTACTTTTCTATTCTTACTCCAGTAATTATGTGAATGAGTACTTTTTACTTTTACTTGAGGTACATTATTGGCTACTCTACCCACCTCTGCTGACAGCTATAGTAAACTCCTGCCCTGCTCCACAGTCTTACATAATGAGAGTCGGGGGAGTGGCACTACCAACACAAATAAAACATAATGTTGCTTTAAGGATAAGTATTTCAAAACCCGAGAGTCCACTCACCTGTAGACTCGGAGATAGCTGTCACTAAAATGCCGATATTTCGACTCAGTGATCCTCTGTCCATCCAGCAGCCACGTGTAGGTCACATAACTGCCTTTTTGAAGTTTACATTGAAGCTCAAATGTTCTACCTTCAAAGAACTCAGTTTGGCCCGAACTGACGTTTACCTCTGCGTCTTTCACTGGCACTGTATAAAACAAATACAACTCTACTCTAGTGTTGGGACTATGGTGGCACTGGGGATTTTTAGTTAAATCCTCTCATTAAATGCAGTAGAAATATCAGTTATTTTTTCTATTCAACCTTACTTTTATATGAATATTTTAAAGGCAACAGTGGCGTAACTTGAGAATGAATGAATGAATGTGTATGTTTTAAGAATGGGCCCTAAGGTTTTGAAGCAGATCAGAAATATCTATGCTGTGAATTAATGAGGTTAACGTTGTTCAAGTCTGTTTAATTGTGTTTATTGATTTGATGTATTACAGTCTGGTGCAAAAACAGGCACTCATAGTAGTTTGATCAATTGAAGAATATCGTGTTAATCATGGCTTTACCATAGATCTTTGGCCCAAGAGCTGCACCACATGAGACAGTAACTCACCAATGACTTTGAGATGGTGTCGGTTGCTCACAGTTGGCTCTATAGACGTGTTGTTTTGAGCCCTGGCCACACACTCTAAGTCACCATCATGAGACGTTTTGATTAATATCGGAAAAGTTCCCCGCTGTCCATCCAGGGAGGTGTACTCTCCGAGCACCTTACTACGATCACCCTCCCTTATATAAAAACATAAAAGATACAAATCAATGAAAGTTATGAAGTAAACTAGAAAATAAAGTAAATTGAGTACTCACTTGAAAAGCTGCAATAAAATAGTTACATTTTTGGGATATACCAAAACCTCACAATAAAGATCCACTGCTTTCTTCACAAGAGCCTCGGGGGGCCCATAGAGCTGTGGACGTCCAAGAAATGGTGGATCTTTGTCAAATGGAACAGAGATTACTCAAATTTGATAATTTTGTAAGTTAATGAAGACTTTGCTAAAATATACTTACTGTCATCTTCATCACAGGAGCACAACCCTAAACAAAAAATATAGACCTTTTCAGAAATGGCCAAATACAAAGTAAATGAATAATAATTTTGCTTTCTTACCTACAATCACCGTCAACAAAACATTTACAAACATATCCATTAAATGTAGCTGCAGATCTCTACATTGGTGGCCTTGTTTTGCTGGAGTTGTTTGTAAAATTGAGGTAACAGACACAGTTTGAGACATGTGCAAGTTACTGATAGCAGTTTGTTAGACCTCCCTCCGTCACTCCTCTTGACGCGACTATCACTGAGAGAAATCATTCAGTAAAAATATTGTGTTGGCTAAAGTCTAATGTTCACAAAAATATAAAACAATGCAAGGTAGGTTTTGCCATTAATGTTTATTTGCACATATGAATTATTACAGAACATTGCAAACAACAACAGCAACAAAATTAATTATTTTAAAAATGTTGGTGATGATTAGTGGTCTTCATTCACACAGTAACCTCAACAATCTGAAACAGAAAAACAAAATTCAGACGGGAACACAGGAAAATTAAACAAATGACGTTAATGAGCTTAATTTGAGGAGGAACAAGAAGGAATATAAATCCTTACTTAATTTGTATCAAGAATATGTTTAAAGATATACTTGTACAAACAATGTCATAATAATTATAATTGAAATGGAAATTAATTACAATTAAGGGTAGTCAGGTAATCTAAACTCATGGAACAGCAAATTTCCTACGCTCTGGCATAATTTGTAACAATTTAGTCCATATAAATGAGAACATCATATCATGATCCCTTACTTTTTGTTTAGCTCTCTGACCACCAGCAAGCACATATTAACATTGCACACATTCATTAACCTGTGCCATACACATTCTGGGCAAGGTCTTTGCCCAAGGACACATCAGTATTATGAACTGCATATGTAACATAGTGTCATTGAAATAATAGCACACATGAAATCCATTTAGTCTACCTGGTTTTGAGCATTAATCTTCATCACTGTATCTTGCCTGGATTTTGAATGGGGTGGTTGCACAGACATACGGCGCACATCAGAGCTAAAAATATCAAATGTTTAAAGACTTGATTGTTGTTTTATTTCAGTTTTCATATAACGCATGTATCATGATGTACCCTTACTTGACTTGGGCGTCTTCAGGGGAAGAGAGACAGGGGAGATCAGTAAACATGTATAATATATTTTCCATATTATTGTAGTTGCAGACAAATTCTTTTTATTGGATCTAACCTGGTCTTTTGCCAGACATCTTGTAAATGCAGGCCACACTAATAACCAGCGTCAGGAAGACAAAGCAGCAGAAAGCAATGGCGATGGCCTCTAAGACGGGTGTGTACATCTCTGTGAATGAAAAGGAATGTTAAGTATGTAGCGTGTATGAATGATTTTACAAGCGTTACAACATACAGTCTATATCTTTACTTGTCTGTGCTGCGGTGGGTTGTGTGGGGTGGTGCTTGAGGCAAGGAGTGAGAGATCCTGCAAGAGTACACCATGTGAAGTACAGAGGCCATTGACCCCAAACTGGACTGAACTGGTTAAATTAAATGAACCTAAATTTTACCTTTGACTTGCACCAACACATCTTCACTCTCCATCCAGTGACCAGTGTCATCGTAACTGTCTTTTGCCTTGCATCGGTAAGACCCAAACACTTCCTTTCCAAGTTTGGCTAAAATAAGGGTTCGTCCTTGGTCAGTGAAGGCAAAGGGAGGAGTGACTTGAGGGATATAGTAGTCTGTAGATGGCTCAGATGAGAGAATAGAGCCATTGTGAAGCCAGGAGATGGAGGGAAAGGTTCCTCTGCTGATGTGACAGCTCAGTTTAGCAGCGGCCGTATTGTAGTCGGCTTTGTAGAAATACTCCACCTGCACTTTGATGTCACCTCCAACTGGGACTAGACGAGTAAAGATAAATCCAATATAGACCATTAAGACATAACAAATAAACTTTCTATCTGAACCAGCCTTAATTTCTTTACTAGAGGTTCGTGTTGAGCAACAGAGGTCATATGTTGGACCACTTTTGATACTAAGCACAAAATAAAGAGGCATTACTGACCATTAATGACCCTACATCATCCTGTTGAGGATATAATTGAGCTCCTTCTTCAGGGAAACGTTATTGTTCTATCAAATGCACTACATCTCACCATTTAAACAGTCTTTATAGTTTTTATAGTTTTTAAAAATACCTGTTTTATGTCCTTGTATTTGATGTTTTATGTCTTGTCTAATGACTGTTGGCAGTACATTGAGCTCTGGCTATTGTTTTCCAATGTGTTTTCCTACTGCAAAAAAAAAAAAAACTGAACCTGAACCTGATCTATAAATGTAAGAAGAAAGGAGTTATAACCATCAATGCAAAGTATTTTAGAATCGGATCCACTGGCATTTTAATGTACCACCTTGTTTACGGTGTAAGGAGTGGCAGTTCTGTGGGCAAAAAATAACCTTTGTGAGCATCAAAAGGCACCACTAGATCAGCTAATCACCTGTTATACCATGGTTTGCAGAAGAACAACTCAAAACATGAAGCAGGTGGGCTACAATAGCAGAAGACCACACCAAGATCCACTTGTGTATATGACAATGACATACATACCCACTTCCAGAGTTAGGGGCTCACTCAACATGTCCTGGACCTCAGTTTGTGCCCGACACCGAGCTTTGCCCATCTCCAGCCCTGGTACCATGGCAACGTTAAACCAAGCCATCAATGCATCAGACGCTGAGACGGAGCCCACTTCTTTGTTGTTTAGTAAAAATGTGAAGTTGATCGGAGGACTGCCTCTTGACACACGGCAGGTTATGTTTCCGAGGTAACCGTTGTTCTCTTTGAAGATGGAAAATGAGATCTGAGGCTTTGAGATATACACTGGTGGAGCAGCAAGGACCAACAATAAAACAACAATAACAATGTCAGCATATAATTTATGCTCATTAAACACTTGATGATTTATGCTTTAATTATCTTTTCAAGGAATTTTTGGAAGAATTGTTGATGAGCCAATTAAAAGTAATGGCTGGATTTTAACACAACTTTCAGGAATTTTAAAAAATGAGCCGAAGAAGAAATGATTGATTTTTGGTGTGGATCCAGTGCACTACAGACAGAAAAGTAAAGGGTTTGTGGATGGATAGAGCATTTACCCCTAAACTATAAAATCATTGCCATTGCTAGACAAGGCAAGTTAGTGTCCCAGTGAAGGTCTACAATCTTGCTTCAGCTCATATGTAAAGTAGTATTCAAAAGAACTGGTACAATGAAGCAGCCATATTTAAGCAAATATACCTTTTACTGTGAGCTGGACCTCGGTGCTGCTGGAGAACCTCTTGATGTCCTGAACAGTGGACCAGGCCATGCACGAGTACTGTCCCGCGTCACCAGGCATGACCCTCTCGTTGACTAAAGTGTTTCCCTGTATCCGGAGCAGAGGAGAGGCAGACGGCAGCATCTCCTTCCTGTTATAGAACCAGGAGTAGGACAAATGAGAGCCCCTGGAGACATTACAGCTGAGGACGATCCGGGACCCCTCGTACGCCACCGGAGGGAAGGGGTCAGACACCACTCTGGTCTCTGATGGGGGGACTGTTGGAGAGAGAGGGTACATTAATTAGCTAGCCCTATAATGTATATTTCTTTTAGTAAATATAATTTTACAATTAATCAGAAGCAAGGATTATGCAAATAGACACTGTACTTAGGCGCAGAATGGCAGTCACGCCCCAGGGTAGCTGTGGCTATATAAGTATCTTACCACCACGGGGTATGACTGAGGAGTCAAATAATGTAATAATGTAATTGTAAAGTGTATATAAAACCGATGCATTATTAAGTAAAACATAAATTATACATTACATTCAAACAGAATGACTACCTCGTACTTCAACTTTAGTAATATTATTTTTACAGTAAATTTTTGTGTGTGTTTGTATAATTCAGTGTCACAGTCTAATAAATAGTGTAATGGTGGATGACTCACTGACTACAGTTAGCCTGATGCTGTTACTGACTCCGGCGCTGTCATCTGTGCTGGCTCTGCAGTGATAGAACCCTCCAGATGTCGTGGCAACCCTCAGGAAGAAGGAGGCTGGCAGGTCTCCTTGGAGATCGGTCCCTGAGTCGATGGGGACACCACTGTCTTTAACCAGCTCATATGTGACCGGGGGAGGGGCGTCAGGGGCTAAACACCTGAAGGCTACTCTGGAGCTGAGGTACGCCACGGGGGGACCGGTCAGGATGGGATGCAGAGACTCTGATCCATCTAAAAAACAGATAATAGGACAACATGTTGAACAGAAATGTATGACAACAGGTCTTAAAGCATTAATACAAGTAACCTCAGTAACAGGCTTTAAAACTAGAATCATTCAGACCGTAGGTGGTAAAAATATAGTCATCAGGATTCAAATCTTTTAGTCTAGGGGTAAATGCTCTATCCATTATGCCTTTACATCTTGTAATCACAACTAAATAAACTACAAAAATAACAGATTGTTCTTTTGTTGATTTTATTTGGGGTGGTTTTCGGTCGTTCAACTCCTGCTCAAAACTGTGCATATTGTTGTTGTGTCCTTGGGCAAGACACTAAATCCACATTGCATATGAATGAATGTGGTTGCGTGATTGGTGTTTGGTGCAGAATGGCAACCACTCTTCGGTCAGACTGCCCCAGGGCAGCTGTATCTACAGAAGTAGCTTACCACCACCAGTTTGACTTATTATTGAGACTTTTGCCAGGTAAAGTGTGACTGTGAGATGAATGAATAATTCTTTACTTCATTGTAAAGTGCTTTGGTGTCATGAAAAACACTATATACATACTAACATATATAACAATAACTATCATGATTATTGTGGCGGTGGTTTCCAATCTCTCTGAGTAATCGGCATACAAACCAAAAACTGAGCCTTTTTCCTTGGCCCATTGCAGACCTTAGTACTAGTTACTTTTTGAGTCCAACAAACCAACATTGGCAAAAAGAGGAAATCTTTTGCAGCAGTAATGATGTACCAGGTATTTTATATTTGAAATAATATTCTGTCACTTACTTATCATGATGATCAGGTTTAGCAAAACTGAAAAAAGCCAAACAGGAAGTTAGATAATATTTCAAAGTGAAATTAGTAAAAAAAAAAAATTAAAAAACTCACCCCAAATTGGCAGCAGCAGAAGAGGCAGTAGTGTCTTCATAAGTGCTTTATATTTCTCTGAGTCATGGTTGTGTAAAAGTGTGTGTGGTTATTTGTTTATGTACAGTACATGGAGGCGTGTGGCGTGTGTGGTGTACGGAGATAAACGGTCTTTTACATAAGACCACAGAAAAACAGATAACCACTTTTTAAAACTCACATCTATCATATGATCTTAGAATGGTTCCTTCCAGTTACATCATGATGTAATAAATATCAATTAAATAATTCATGTATTTTATGTTCATTTGGTAAATTTTACATAAAACTAAACCAGATATTTGTAGTGACTAACGTTGATATATTTTACTTAATTGTTTCATGTTCTGTATGTTCATTTTTTTTTTTTTATTTAACCTTTATTTAACCAGGAAAGTCCCATTAAGATTGCAAATCTCTTTTTCAAGGGAGTCCTGGCAAGACAGCAACACAATTTTCCATGTAAATGACAACAGAACAGATCAATTTATCATCAACAAATCAGCCAAGACAAATCCTTAAAACTAAAAACATCATCAATCATGGAATCAACTTCAAAACTTTTAAAAATGTTTTTAAACTGGGATATGGGGATTAGTTCCCTCAATTTTAAAGTGGTTTGTAAAATGTTCGAGGTTGAGGGAGCCGATTATTGAAAAGCCATATATCATATACATCATCTAGCCACAAGGGGTCAGTAAGTGAACAAACAATTAATTTTCTTTAGTTATTTTGCTATTGTGAGAAAAGGGTTTTGTGAATCAATTGATAAAGCATCTATCCCTGAACTGCAGAATATGTTTGAACGTATTTCTTGTATGTTTGAAAAAAAAGACAATCGATTTTTTTATCTATTTAATAATATTCTATCATTTAAAATATAATTAAACCACTAATATTTACATTGACTTTTTTTTTGTGATCAACTTTTTATTGATTTTCACCACCTTATTTTACAAACATGATGACAACATAACATATTACTGAACATATATATTAGGACATTTACATGTATAATAACAAATAAACAATAAATAAAAACATGTACCAATCACATTTAATGGACATAATTTTCAAAAAGGATCAGTAATCATTTTCATTTTGTGTAATATGTTAGGAGTCAGATAAAGCCTGTGTATATATGACATGTTGATACCTTCTCATACTTTGCTCCATTCCAAATCAGGACTAAGATCACTTGCCAGGGGTTTATAAGAACAATGTAGCAAAAATATTATACGGTCTAGATACATGGCCAGCGAAACTAGTCGGTGCTGATAACAGCTTTTTAATGGGAGGAGAAGACAACGGGCTCTGCAGGGGAACACCACCAGCTCCAAGAACAGACTGTAACTGTAAGTAACAGAACAAGGTTGAGCGAGGTAGATCGTACTTGGAGCAGAGTTCAGTGAAAGACAGCAGACCACTGTCTATTTACATTGACTATTAATACTGTGTATATATATATATACAACTATCTCCAAGTTCCAACAATGTTTAAGTTTCTAATCCTTCAGAGTTGTCCTGTGAACGATGGGGCGATGTCCTGCTGTCCAACTCAGTGTGTGTCTTTTTGCGTCTCAGGATTGTAGCATGTTGTTTTACCAGAAAATGCTTATCAGAACTAGTCTGTGGAAGAAACATATTTACTGGTTTAGCACAAGGCAGAAATAATGGTCAAAAAATGAGGTCCTAGTATATCTGTTGCTGTGGTTATCAAGTTTTACACACCAAGAAACACCTTAGAACATATTTGACTTTGCAAGTACCATTTTATTACATAACAATGAGGACTAAACCAAGCTAAATCATGTCTAAACCAGGAATGAATAATGTCTAAACCAGGACTAAACCAAGACTAAATCAGACTGTGATTAAGCCCTTTTCATAGGCTTTCATGGGCTCTAAATGACTAACTATCCAGACTTAAACTGCAAAAGACTAACCCTGAGTACCGCCAGAAAAAGCCCACGTACCACTGTTTGACAACCACTCATCTACAGAAACTTACCATAACCAGCATGTGTTTAAGTCTCTCAATTGTCTTATTGTTGGCTCTGCTCCGTGAGAGATAGAAAGTCAAGATTATGCTGAAGAAAAACAGATGAAAGTTGTCAACATATCAGATGTTTGGGATCCATTGCAGATGTGGTAATATGTAGTTGATGCTCACATTTGGGCCATAAACAGAGGCAGAGCGAAGGCCTCAGAGGAGAGATAGTACAGGACAGTCGGGGCAGGGCTGGGCAGGCTCTCCACACAAACCTCTGTCACATTATACACATCGCCTCCAAACCCAAATGGACCACAAGAGGAATTAAGAGATGGGCTACAGGGACATAAACAGCAAAAAACTGAAATACCATACGGCTTTATCTTTGGTCTTTGTTGTTGCAACAGTATCTCCATTTATCTACACTTGGGACTGGCACAAAAAGTAAACTGGCTTGTGACCCCCTCGGGCTTGATTCATTTAGCAAACTTCATACAATATTATCACACATTTTCATTATATTTATTTTTCATTTAATTCATTTTCAGTACAATGTAACTTTACCATGTATTGCCAAATAATAAGATAAAGTGCATACATTTTTTAAGCTATATTGACTAAATTACAGCTGAAATAATTATGACCCCCTCCGAAAGTTCCTGCTCAAGGTTTCACACACCCTATAGGATTGAGAAAGTACTGCTAAACTACTGAGCACTTTTTTACCTGAGGATGTTGTAGGCCAGTGTGACTCCTGCCATCACGAGACCGAGCAGCAGCATGAAGTGGAACAGAACTGAGGAGCTGGACGCACGAAACATCCTCTGCTCGGCCACGCAGCATCGCAGCAATGTGAACTAAAAGAAATGGAGATAATGTTAGCAATGTGTTAAATATATACGGTTTTCAGTTATCCCTGAAACTTTTGGTGTACAAGCCATATAGTTCATAACATATCATATGATTTTATAATAAGAAATGAATGAATAAATGCATTTTAAATCGATGCATTAGATGTAATATTCCTTATTCCATTGCATCAGTTTTCAGGAACCACTAGTGGTACTTTAGGCTCAAGTTTAATCTTGATTAAGTCCCAGTTTAGTTCTGGTTTAGCCCTAATTCAATCCTGATTTTGTTCCAGTATTTCCATAGTTAGTCCTGGTTTAGACTTTTTGTTCCTATTACGTAAAGCATTATTTAGGAATATTAAATCTTTTGGTTTCCCAATAAACACAGAAATGTTTTTGCTGGTGCTTGTTGATGTCATGAAAAGTGTTTGTATTTGCACCAACCTTCTTGATGTAAAAAGTTGCTGCGAGGGTGACAGTTCCTATGATGGGCAGCAGAGGGCAGTAGTACACTCCCACCCAGGACACTGTCTGTACATAGACCAGGTCCAATATGTTGAATGGGATCAAGAACTGCTGTTTCCCAGATAAACGGGCCACTACCGATGACGGAAACTTCTCCTGCACTAATCTATGAGAAAACATTACATAGACATATAGACGGTGGCATGTAAGTGATGACTAAAATACAGAAATGCAAACCCACTTCCTGGGGTAGTTCATGAAGAAGGCAGTAAAGAAAATAGTGAGGAAGTTGAAGATGCACAGTTTGTACATCTCTCTGCCGTACTGGTTCTCCCAACACTGTAAAAACACATTTAGATCATCATCAACAACAAATGTGACTGAAAGGGGAAGTATCATAATAATTCTTTTGCATTTGCATTTTCTGTCTTGTCATAATGCTGTTTCCTTATCAAGCACATAACCAATGTTGCATTTTGTTCCATTGGCACATGTTTAAATTTTCCTGTATGCTGATGCTCTGACCTTTTCAGCAGCTAAACCTTTATTTGTAGATAATGGGGAAATGCAGCTAATCTGACAAAGCTAAAGTGCCCAAAAATATATTCTACTGTATTTAAAATGTCAAAAGAAACATGGTGCAATATGTCCCTCACTCACTTTTTCGTAGTTTGTCGTGAAGAGAAAAAACAAATAGATTCCCAAAGAGGCCAGCTTCAAAAAGATGCTCCTGGAGAAACAAAACCTTAGTACATATTTGCAGATGGTCCATAGTTGTGAGTTCATCAGCTGTTGTTGTTTCTTGCACTTACCGCACAAGTGTGGCATTGACCTGTGCTGTGAAGGAGTAGTCTTCAAAGGCTGAGATCTTGCGGAAAATGTGAGGGAGGAACATGTTGACCGTAGTGATAGTGATGGGAGGTAGGTACTGGAGAATCAGGCTGACCAACCAGTATTGTCCTCTCTAAAGACACAAAACAGTGGTCAGGTATGGGTGAAAATCACTAATGCAAACAAATGTGGTGATTTTTATTACCTCATTACTTTCAGACTGGGATGTTTTTGTAGCGTAGTAGATGAGGTAAAAGGCTCCACCAAGCAAAGATACCACAAACAAGTTGAGGATGAAGCGCAGCAAATAAAGTAGCACCCACTGCCCAAGTGTCCTCTGGGCCTCACGCAGAGAGAAGGTCTGCTCATCAATGAACAACTTATGGAGAAAGAAAATAAGATTCATTTATATAGTGGTGGTATATAGATGTATGCTGACTAAAATCTAGCATGCTGTAGATCATAGCATGTTCTTAATTATATTAGAGGTTGGTGGTTCAATTCAGTGAAGAGAGGGGCTGAGCTGTCAACTGATCACCACCTGGTGGTGAGTTGGATCCGCTGGCAGGGGAGGAAGCTGGACAGACCTGGGAGACCCAAGCGTATCGTGAGGGTCTGCTGGGAACGTCT